>JAPZAG010003139.1:0-12190 GCA_027475135.1 Bactrocera correcta | reverse complement strand
CGGACAAACCTCTAGCATATACTTAGGCGCACAGTCTAGCTACAAGCGTTTCGACATTAAAAATGCCAGATAAGTGAATGTGTTAGTGCATTATATGGTGCATACGTACGCTTAGCAATCTCCTGCGCGCTTATCTGATTTGCGGTGTTTTCCCCACCGCAGCGCGGAGCTCACCATTCGGCAGCTTGCACTCGTCTAAGCAGGCGCTTAACCGAAATTCGTTGCTTGGTGTTTTGTAGGTGGATCTATTGGCTCACTTATGTACATATATACAAAAAATTTCAGGTACATACACATACATACATACAACTAGTTACTTATACCAATTCTTATACATACATATGTGCTCAGGTATTGCCAGCTAAATATGTGTGCTTGCTGCTGTGGCAACAAAAATCTTTTCGTACCCAATTGAATTAGATTGAATTTATTGGTATTAGCCGCATTGTTGTTGTTATTAGCATTGAAATTGTAGGCTTCATTTGTGTTTGGGCACACGGCTTACTCGTATGCCAGCTGTTTTTGTTCTCACTTGAAATTCCACTTTCATATTTATTGCCTCTCGCATCTTTCATAATTCATTAGAGGATGCTCAATAAGCGGCTTTGGAGATTTGTATTTCATTTCTTGGAATTGAAAACAGGAATAAAGTACGATTTTATATTATTAATATGCTCTCAAGTAAACTGGGCTGTATAATTGTCTATATCGTCAGCTAAAATGCAAAGTAACGTAGCAACAGGCGAAAGAAAAACGATATAATAGAAACTACTAATACTGAAAAAAAATTTGAGTTTCGGTTATAAAATGGTTATATATTGGTTATTAATTAGTTATATGTTGGTTACCGATTGGTTATATATAGGTTACATATTGGTTACATACAGGTTATATCTGTCAGCGGAAGCTGAACATTTTATGCTAAATATATGTAATATGAAGTAGTGAACCATAAGCTGTAAAAAAAGAAATTTCGATTTTTTTGATTTTGAGTTTTTTGCATTTTAAGTGACGATACATATATTAGTTTCTTCCAAAGAGAGCTTGTAGTGTACTGTTTTGTTTTTTTTTTGGTGAGAACACTTATGTAACTCACCCCGCACGCGTTTTCACGTACTTACCTGCCAACAACATCCAACTCAATGTTATTTTGTTTTAATTTAAATTTTATTTATTATTTTAATTCATCTTCTTTTGCATTTCTTTTTCTTTCATTTGCATATTTTCAGTATCCGTTGCAAATTAATTAATTGAACATTTCAGCAGCTGGCAGTTATAACGGCAAATTCGCTCGAATTTCAAACCCAAATAAATTAAAAGGAAAAAAAAATTGCTGAAAAGTGCGAGCATGAAGTGGCAAGAATAAATTTCCACGAAAATTGCTGCGAGAATTAATTGAAAGTCAACAAATGACTTGGAAAGAATTGCTTGCATGCATTTAACGGTGAAATAAATTGCGGAAGCTCATACAATTCTTGGTATCCATGGTTACACGAGCGCTTTTATGTGTGTTTGTTTAATGTGTTCATATATATTTACAGTTATGTTCTATATTACAGAAATATTTTCTGAGAAATGTGTCGAAGCATGCGTAATGACTTGAAAATAAAAGAGAGCTTAACCCCAGAAACCAGCGTACATAGTACCCGTAGACATCGTTGGAAGGTGTATGGCTGCGAAAGTTACTATCAGACTCGAATATCTTGGTACCTAAAAGAATATGTGCCTAAATACTCGGAAATCCTCACACACTTGACTTCATACCAAATCACTTGGACCGAACTCTGGCGGTTCCTTTACTCCCATATACCGGCTAGAGAGTTGTGGTAGAAATAAGCTGTTGGAGGAGAGGGCCCGTGAGCTTCTTTACAGATGGGTCAAAGGTTGGGGAGAAGGTTGGTTGAGGAGTTTACTATTTAGAGCTCTCTATCCACTCTACCAACTCTAGCTTCAGACTTCTTGATTATTGCAGCGCTTTCGAGGTCGAGCCATTAAGATAGCAATAGATGTACTGCTCCGGATTGCAGACATTCACTCAGAGAGCAAGTCGGCGATAATAGGCTTGAGCTCATTAACAGTAAGTTTAGGGTTGGTTAAAGAGTGCCTAACCTCGCCATCAATGCCAACGAGTCTGTTTGTGGTAAGACTGATATGGGTCCCAGGCCACAGGAGAGTCGCAGGAAATTGTAAAGCTGATGAGCTAGAACCGCTATTAGTAGACTGGGAATGGGTCGGTGCTCCTGTATCCTCTCGTGTTCCACTATTTTATAGTTGAGCTTCGCGGGACCCTGGCCAGCTACGAGTCGAACAGACGGGAATGGAAATTAAAGGCCTGTGCAAGTTTGTTTGGCTACTAAGCGTTTTGTTAATTTATAAGTTCGAACACAGGAGTTTTTCTTTTCTATGGCTTCACAAGAGACTACATATAGAAGTCCACGTGCGATCTCTCTATAACAGTTATCTAACTCTACCCAACTTTACTCATAACGCACAAAGAAAAAGATAGCTTCAGCATTCGAAGTCTCCGAAAGAAGTTTCATCCAAAATGTCTACCACCGAAGGTCTAAGGCACTTATTTTACAATGCTCCGTCCCTAACTGTGAATCAAAAGAAAAGACTGAACAGGTATGCCATTAGTCAACAGTTCAGACTAATATCAAGTTGTGAGTCATTCTGCTTAATTCATATAGCATACTCTCTCAAGTTACGTGAAGCAACTGCGACTAAGAGAGGCAGAGGCAAAAATTAGTGACTCAAGGGCTTGTGCAAATACCGAAGTAATTGTTTAAATATTACTGTACAAATCTACGACTTTTCTTTTGAAGATTTCTAAGGACCGACACTGAATCACAAAGCCATAAGGTCATATGTGTATATAAGCAGTTAAGGCTGCTCAAGACAATCCTCCACTTTACTTGGAGTCCAGGTTGAACAGTTTTTATACTAGTGTAATATCCAGAAGGAAACGTCAGATATTCTATAAATAAAATAATAATGAGTGTAAAGAGCTGAATCGACTTAGGCTTGTCGCTCTCTCTGTCCGTCTTTCTGTATAAACGCGAATTTTTCCCTCAGTTTACGAGATATCCGTCTGAAATTGTATCAACGTCCATTTCCCAACCAAGAAGCTACTTATTTGCCTAGATTATCGATATCAGACAACTATAGCCTATAGCTGTCATACAAACTGAATGATCTAAACAAGTTCTTGTATGAAAAACTGTCTTATTTGACGAGATATCCTTATGAATTTTAGCACGGGATTATTTTCCGAAGCAACTGTATAATTTTCGAAGAAATTGCTTAAGTTGGAGTTGTATAGCGTATAGCTGCCATACAAACTGACCGATCAAACTCAAGTCCTTGTATGGAAAACTTTTTTATTTGACAAGATATCTTCTTGAAATTTCGTAGGCATTATTTTTTGGAATAAGGTTATAATACTTGTAGAAATTGTTCAGATCGGACCACTACCATATACATATAGCTGCCATACAAATTTACCGATCAAACTCAAATGGATTTTTATTTGTGTAGTAAGAGGTAGGTAGAAGGAGGTATTATGACTTCGGAGCAGGCGAAGTTAACATTTGTTCTTGTTTTGAGCTGATATCATCGCGTTGTACGATATAAATACTTCTCGAGAGCTCACTTTTTTTCGTTACTAACTCCATCTAATTTGTCTTCATTTGCGTGCATTGTCAAGCCTACTTAATCCGAGACACAAAATTAATCTAAAATTTAACTACTTTTAAATGAGTTTTGATTTAACTTTCAACTTCTAGAAAATGCTGCTATAAAACACTCATTGCTGACATTGTTGACACAAAAACTAATTTATTTTTTGCTAATAATTTGTTGTTGCAGGGCATTAATGCCATTCATTAAACATTTCCCTCGGCGTAAGCCGTTATTGCTCACAAGCCACTTGAAATTTTCCAAGGCATTAAATAGACGAGCTACGTAAGCTTTTGATATGCTCTCAATGCAACAAAAATACATATACACACATACATACACACCTACATGCTATACAAACACACTTATCCATACAGCAATCAGTTAAAATAAATTAGTGCCCAACTCGTCACAGCATTTATGTGTGTATTATTAGCAAAACTTCAATTTCCGCATTTGACTTTTATGTCGGCTTTTTGCCACACTCGGCTCGACTCAACCACAGCGCTGCCCACTTAAACTCAGGCACCCTTATCTGTATTATTAATCCCGCTCATTAAAGTTTTTACAACCCATTCTTAATTTATTTGCTGCCGAAAAGCCGCACGAAAGCAGATGCACAAATGAAAGGGCGGCTGGCGGAGGCTGGCTGCAGCGACCGAAAGCGCGCCTGGAGCGGGCAAACACCCGAGCGGAGCATGCATGACACACTCGCAGCCTAAAATTTTACGAGCAACCACACCGAGCACTGCAGGGCGAGAGATAATTTTTTAAATCAAACTGGTTTTCGGGCATTGAAAAAAGTGCAGAGTTTGTTGAAGGGGAGTGGGGTTCTGTAAGCGTAGCGATGTTGCAGTAAAGATTTACGGCCGAGACACAAAATGCCACGGGCGTTTACTTTGCCATTTTACACACATACACACACACGCGCATACTGAAACCTTCCTCGAAAGAAAATAACCGAAATGTACTCACACACACACATAAACATGCAGAGCGTTGCCGCAACCATTTGTGTAAGTGGCGTGCGAAAAAAGTGCATAGACCGGAGTTTTTAGTGTGATTAAAGCGCAGTTTTATTACACGACCGCTTGCCCACACAGTCGCACGAGCATCACATTTTTAAGTGCCTACCCCGCAGCCAGCCTCAGCTCTGGCCCACTCACTCTCCGTTTATGCTTTCAAATTAGTGCGTTGTCCATATGCTCTCAAAATCCTTTATAAACAAATAATTAACTATTAAAAGAATTAGGTTGCACGAGTGGCAACCCCGCGGCCCAACTTCACTTCCTGTTCCGCCTTCGCAGCAAACTTAATGCGTGTTGAAGTGTATGTATGTGCTGTTTTATACTGTCCTACTTGTTGTTGTAGGTTGAGTGTCATATAATTAATTTCGCGCTCGTCATAAAAGCTTAATTGACAGCGTACAAAGCGGCAAACACACACCACACACACAAATACACGCATTTACCGTTATGTGTGGAACGAATTGCTGGTTAAAAGGAAGGTGTGTCTTAAAATGAGGACATATCTCGCATATCCTGTCAAATATTTAACGGTGTGGGTTCATTTGCCAATGCTTGAGTGATTCGATATTTTTTTGCACTGCGAGAAAATGTGTGGAATGTGTATTTTTTTTCTTCTTTATTATTTATCGGTATAGACTCCGCTTCCGAAGTTATAGCCGAGTTTACAACAACTCGTCAGGCGTTAATTGCCCATACATGGTCTTTTCAACGGAGTCGAAAGTCTTCCTCTGCCTCGAGCCAAAAATTATGATTTTCTATGTCATTCTATGGCATTTCCTTAAGCCAACAAACAAAGTTCAATGAAAATGCGCTCGATGGCGGCTTCCTTCGTTGATTCAGACACAACTTTCTCTCAAGGACCGCACCAAACACTTTCAGGTAATCGTGGACAGCAAACTGCGGTGAAAGCATATTGTAAAAAAGGACTACCAAACTGCCTTAAATGCAGAATGTATGGCACAAACTGGAGGCTGTCTTCCTCTTTCATGCTCTGGTGCTACACAGGGATTGTAAGACCAGTTCTGCTCTACAGTGCAGTAATTTGGTGGACAGACTTGGGGAAATCTATCTACCAGAAACCAGTGTACAGAACGGGAGCTTAAAGAACCACTCCAACACCGGCTCTTCGACCAGTGATAGATATATGAACCTCTTCGCTAAAAACTGTGCAGAAGCTTGTCCAGAGTTAGGCAAAAGCAGTCCTTAAGCTGCTGAACCACTGCACTAAATTTCAAGCAGACGTCTTGCTATTGGAAAAGCCGCATAGCTGGCCTCCAATGCATGAATAGATAACTCCGGAGTTAACATCTATGTGGACAGTCAGTCAAGCAGGAATAAAGGAGATAAACTCATAACGCATATGGACCGGAAGTGTCGTGAAAATCAAGGAAGTAGAAAAAAACGACTTCACTTCTACTGAATTCCAGATCACAAATCCATCGGAAGCATTGAGATAGTAGACGATACTGCCAATAGTGGTGTGTAGGGCTGTTACCTAAAAGCGTGTACGACATTGATAAAACCATACACTGTCTATTAACTAAACAGGAAAAATATACAAAGTGCTTACTGACACTCAGTAGAAAGAACTGTAGAAACATGATTAGAATACTCACTGGCCTACAGTCTGGTAGCGGTACACAACTGAACTGACTGAAGGAAATGTTAGGAGTAAGTCATCAGTGAAACAATGGAGTATCTTGATATTAAGTATTTGATAATCCCACGGTATCAGTCACTGGAATGGGTAACGTCAGTGAGATTACCAAGTCTGCTGAAATTCGCGTCAAGCTCAGACATCCTAAAATATGACTTCTCCACATTGAGTATGCAACGGTACTCCAGCTGATAACGAAAGTGCCAAAACTGGTTTAAGCGTGGCTCATAAGCCTGCCAGACCAACTTAAACTAACCCATACAACGGTTAGCAAATTTAAGCATATTGGCAAGAAAAAATAGTAAACCTTCTGTAAAACTCTCGCTCAATTTCTTTCAGTGCTGCGCATTCAAGACACTTTTTCTCATATCAGTGCCCACTTACCCTACTACCTTAACAAATAATCAAGACTTCTTTATTTTGTCTTTGCTATTATGCGAAACGTGCCTTATTACACTAATTAGTATTACAGCATTTGTTGTTGTTTTTAAGGGCGGTGCGCTACACGCCACCCAGTAGCTGTATAACAGAAGCACACACAACACCTTCAACTAGCACTTTCGCGCATTTTCCAGCAAACAACTACACCACAGCAGCTACTGCAAAACGACGCAGTAGAAGCAGAACCAAGAAGAAGGAGCTAAAAAGAAGAAGCATAAAAGAAGTAGCATAATAAGAAATTACGTACAGCCACTGGCTTATGAGGCAAGTTGGATTTGTTTGTTGGTTAGGCGGTCGTTCTTGGCTCCACACTGCCGCTCTGCAACTGATTCGGTTAGTCCGTTGGTTGCTTGGCTGGTCGCTTGGCTTGTCTTCGCGTTGGACGTCGTAATCAGTACTGTCAACAAAACACCCAACAAATTTAATTGCCAAGTGCCGGCATTGCCATCAATTTTTCTCATTTAATTTTAATGACACGCAAAATAATAAAATATATACTCAACGCTTCTTCCCGGTAAACCAATGAGCTTGTGGAAAAGGTAAGTAGTTGGCCTGCATTTTGTATCCTGTGTGTTGCTATAAGTATTGTAGACCCTTTGAGTTTCGTTGGCAGAGAGTTTCGCTTTACGAGCTCCCACTCTTTATTACTAGTATGTATTTTGGTCCAGGAACTATGGTATAACGTTTGGTATAGTGAAAGTGTTATTGAAAAACGTCCAGAAAGTTAAGAAACCAGAATACTTTTCACTGCAGGAAAGTTTTGTTGCAGGAAGTATCGCTTTTCGAGCTCCCACTTTTTATTGATAGTATTTAATTCCGTCTAGGAACTTTAGCTTAACATTTTTCGTATCAAATCATTCCCGAAAACTTCCAGAAAACTGTCAGGCCAGACTATTGTTCTCGGAAGAATAAATGAAAGCCTAAAAATAGTTCAAAGGTCTGAAGTGCAAGTGCAATTGATTTAGTAAGGAACGAAAGCAAGGTCTTTGGACATAATATATGTAATTTGATACAATTTCGATATGCTACTAAAAGCCCTCATTACAGTCTATTTATACCCTGAACAGGAATATTAAATTTAAACCGAAATTTATAATACCCAGAAGAAAATATCGAAAAATCCCCTATATTTTGAAATTTCGATCCATAACTTTGCACATATCTTCTTGTCTTCAAGGAGCTGCTGATTTGTCGAATTCACTGATATTATATCACTATAGCATATAGCTATCGAACAAACTGACCGATCAAAATAGGGTCTTTGTAAGGAAAACTTTTTTGTTTGACGAGATATCTTTATGAAATTCGGCATAGATCACTATCAAAGCCAACAGTACCAGTTATAGAAAAAATCTTGAGATCGCGTCACTATAGCATATAGCTGCCATACAAACTGAACGACACAATAATGTCCTTGTAAGAAAAACTTTTTTGTTTGGCGAGGTATCTTCATGATTTCTAACACAGATTATTACACAAAACAACACTACAATATCTGAGGAAATGGTTAAGATTGGATCACTATAGCATATAGCTGCCATATAAACTGACCCCTCAAAATAAAGTCCTTGTATGACTAATTTTTTTGTGCAGGGTATATATAAAAATTGAACCTTTTTTATGCGTTCTACTTTTTTCTGACTTTCGTAATTCCTTAGTAATCAAAATACACCTTTGCAACGGCATACATATTTATGTATGTGACGGTATTATAAGCAGCATTTATGGCTGTCTCTCATCATTATTTTAACTAGCAGTTTAGTATAGAATTAAGTATTAACCTCGTACCAAGAAGCCAACCTACCAACACACTTGCTGCGTGCTCTTCCTATGCTTGTGCTTATTACTGGCCGGTGGATTATGGCTGTGCGAAAGTGGCCATGGAAGACACTGAGAGAATGTTTTCAACAGCAAAAGGATACAAGTTTATTTTTATGCAGTAAAATATTGTATATAAATAATCTTCTTCTTTTATATAAATATTTTATATATACTTCTTCACTTAAATGTAGTGTTTTATATATGTATTATTGTTAGTAGTATATATTAGCATGAAGTATACATGTAGGCGCTCATTTTAAATATTAGCAAAGTCACCTACCCTTAGTGTAGAATTTTTTTTTCAACTAATGGATACTAGTCTGTAAAACTGATCATGTAGATCTGAACCTCTGTACCTGAAGAAACCCAAATGTAGATTATATTTTGTTACATTGTAAACTCCCAGTAAACACCAGCAAGAAGTATACATATAGGCGCTGTAGGCAAAATTTAGCAAAGTCATCTACCTTTAGTGGGAAGTATTTGTTTTTTATTTTTTGAACTGATGTATATGACATTATTATTTTCACGTTATAATAATTTTCTGAAAGCCAAAAGGCCTTGCATTTGGAACAATTCCTTAATTATATTTTTAGGTTCAAAGTCAATTTTTTAACACCACTGTAGCAGTTTGCTTTTAGTGAGAAAAAAATTTTTGGCTCTTACATCTGAGCTCGCCCAAACGTGGATTATACTATTTTGTAGTACTGAAAACATACAGTAAATATTAGCAAGAAGTGTACACACGGGCGCTGGGTCTAAATATTTGCAAAGTCACCTACCTTTAATGACTAAACCCTACGATAAGTACTTAGTTACTTTTTTAACATAGTTTAAGAGCCATCTTAATTTTTTTAAATCTAAATTTTACATTGCTGAGCATATACCTTATAGTTATAAAATACTAGCAAGAAGTATACACACGGGCGCTGGGTTTAAATATTAGCAAAGTCGCCTACCTTTGTGGAATGGCTTAACCTTAAATCAAGTAAAAAAATGAAATATTGCTTTTGCAGGTACTAAAACAATATACTTTTCTAACCAAATCAGTAACAAAATTAAAAAAAAAAAAATATTAAAAAAAAAAATAATAATAATCATTTTTCGAGTGTACACTTCGCTACCTAAATGTTCTTCCATAGCATTATTATCTGTATATAAATATTACACGAGCATTGCACATTAACCCACGACATAAGATTACCTGCCGTGGCGCATGTTGCTCACACAGACACATACGACAATAACTTACACCCAACGTGGCGCACACACATGACCAGCGCCAAGTTGCTGTGGGTACTAATCCAACGGCTGGTGAAGTGAAATGTCATTTTATAGTTTTTATGCTGTCATAAATTTTCGGTCAGTTAGTACAGCAAACACGCAAGCACAAGGACATACAGCACCCACAACCCCGCACGCTTACATAACAACGTACTAAACACTTGTGCTTGCCGGCGACATATGCAAGTGGCCGTTGGTGCAACGGTGCGTATACGTAACTTCCAAATTAAATAGTTGTTAAATGAAAGCACTCCTTAGGCCGATTAATGTGTCGCGTAATGTGTGTAATGAGTGCGCTGACACAAACACACATACGGAGAAAGCAAATATTTCACACACACATGCACACAGGCGTATAGAATATATATGGGAAGCATTATAAAAGTGTCTACACCCCTTGCAGCACACGCGCAGCCCAGTGTGTGTATGTCGTTTCGGTCATAAAACGTAGACCGTTAAGCGCACAGTAAAAGTATGTTCTTAATTGTAATTGTATTTGTTGTAAGTGTGTTCTCAACGCCGCCACACGCTCCGGCTTGCCAGTCCAGTTGTCCACGGTATATAGTATTGCGCTTGAAGTTGTTTGCTTTTCGCTTGCTTTTTTTATAGTTTCTGCACTTTGCGTCGGTGTCTGTCTGTCTAGCGGCTAACGGCTAGCAGCGTTGCTTATTTGTCATTTGGCGTTTTAATTTTAATGACTTTCGTTTTTATTTTTACTATGCCACAACACACTTTTTACAACAATGTCCAGCAATGCGGCAGTCCACTTGTTCATTAAATTTTTTTTTTTGCATCGCCATGCCGTTATGTTGCTATTGTTATTGCTGTTGTTTGTGGTAATTTTCGGGCTTTGTTGCAGGTACGCGCCATTAACGTTTATAGTTATCGCCACAACAAGCATTTTCGTGTCGTTTGCCAAAGCAGAATTTACTGCCGGCACACGCATACAAACAGACTTTTATACAAGGTAGTATATGTACTCGTATGTATATACCATATATACAAAAAAAGCTATATTTGTATGCAAGCATTTTAAGTGCACATAAACAAAATGTATATCTGATATCAAACGTTAGTACTAACACCTTCATAAAAAGCTTACCTTACTAAGTAACAGCCATAAATTATATGCTTTGGCCATTTTTGCTTTAAGCTCACGCGCGAAATGCATATTTGGCGCGCACTTTTACGCTTAATATAAAAATTCAATAAACACGTTAACATATTTTAATGAGGGCGTCGTTATTTCCAGTGCCTTAAGCAAGCAGGGTTGTTACACCCTGTGCAAGGCATATTAACTTTGCAAGGCAGTTTGTAACACCCTGTGGCAAGCAAGCCTTAGTTTTTGAGATATCGCGCTGAAATTTCGCACATAGTCTTTGCTCATCAAGAAGCTGCTCATTTGTCGGAATCGCCGATATCGGACCATTATAGCATATAGCTGCCATACAAACTGAACGTTAAAAGTCGAGTCTTTACAAAGAAAACTTTTTTATTTGACATGATGTCTTCACGAAACTTGTTGTGTGGATAATTCTTCATACTAACGGTACAATCTCCGGAAAACTTATTCAAATTGAACTACTATAGCATCTTTTTTTTGCGACTGAGGGAGTGGAAAATGGCAGTCGCATCATCATCACAGCCCCTTGCAGGTCTTAAAACCTTCCTCTAAGAAACCGTCGCCCACACGAGAACCACATTTCATCAGCTCCAGGGTCCGACTTTGCTTCATTCTCCAGCAATACGCTGGCCCACGGTTATGGGGCCAATCAGGTCTTCTACGGTTCTTCGCACACTTTTAAAGAATGTCGTTCTATAGGCAAAAACGACTCTTTGCATTTTCCCATACTGCGGAGGTTCTTTTTAAAGTATCCATGACCAGATGACAGCTAAGTAAAAGTCGACTTTTCCAAATCTACAGCTTGACCATGAGTATAGGTCCGTCATTCGACTGGCCGTCCATCTTCCGTGACTCTCTTGCTCTCATCTTCATCACCATGTTGTTATTGTATCTTTCTTTAATTATTAAATTTCGCTCTTTATGTTTTCGGTTGTTTCCTTTAGCACCCACCGCGAGTTGGAGGTTGTGTGAGTCGAGCCATGCTTGCGTCCGTATTCCCGCTTTTTCTATGTTTCATGCTGTAATTACTGCTGCAATGTCGTCGGGGCAGTCAATTAAAAACGATTCGTCTGGCATTTGTAGTTTTTGTATAGCGAGTAGCTGATGTTCTACAAATCAAGGCTGAAAAGTGTTCCTTGTGCTGCTTCTGACGTGACC
>JAPZAG010003138.1:0-12195 GCA_027475135.1 Bactrocera correcta | reverse complement strand
GCTTTCGACACTTTCAATCACACAACGCTACTGCAGAGCATCGAAAATCTGCTCTCCCTCCAGGATTCAGTCCTGAGAGGAGGTGCACAATAAACTACCTGAGCTGTCGACAATCATCCGTACTTTTTGAGAAGAAACATCTAAACTGAGGAGAATTAAACAGGAGGTTCGTGAGGGTGGTGTCCTCTCCCTACTACTGTTTAACTTATACATCTCGAAACTCGAACACTGCACTCCGAACTACGACGGGATGCCTCTTGATGTCTCCTATCGAACACCTGCATAGTGAGGCTCGTATGCCCCGAATCCGAAATGATAGGGGCGGAACCGCCTCCTAGGGGCATCAAGATACTACGTCGACGACATCAATCAATACGACGACCAGACTTCGGACGCAACTAACTTCCGATAAGCACTGACCGACATTCACAGTGGAACCAGAAACCAGGGATTATGGGATGGGGGTTTCGATGCACAGTAGCGGACAGTGAAATCCGAACAACTAAGAAATCATAGTTTTTCCTTATTATTTTAGTGGAATGTTTAAATCTTTTTATTTTAAAACAATATAATTATTTAATATGTTAGTATTAAGCGCAAAAAAGTCAGTATAGTGGATTGACTTATAAAATTTTTTTTTATTCATTTTATATATTGTATCATTTTGGTAACTAGCAATATAAACAGTGATAATTTTTTATTTACATTAGAAAAATGATTTTATAGTTTTAGTTAAAGGAAATACTAATCTATATAAAAGCACTCTTTTTAGTATTTTGTCAAATCTTCTTTGCTTTTTATAACGACTTTTATACGCTTGGGCATTGAATTTATGAGGTTTTTTATTGTTACTGCTCAAAAACCATTATACCACGCTTCTTCGAGAATTCCATACAGCTCTGCAAAATTCTTTGGTCTCTTCTTGACACCTGAGCCTTCATTATAAACTAAAGGTTCTCAATGGGATTGAGATCCGGACTGTTACTTGGGCACTCCAAAGTCGGAACCCCGATTTTTGATACATAATTCTTCACCTTAAAGAAAGAAAAACGGATAAGTATAAAATTTGTAATTAAAATTATAGTAATAAACTCGAGTTGTACAAAAAAAATGGATACTTACTATTTTGGCACGATGGCAGGGCGCAGAATTATCCTGAAAAAGAAGGACATCCGCTCGTGAAAAGTTGTTTTTCATTGAAGGTATTAAATTGGTTTCAAGTATCTCCTGATACTTATTCCCATTGACGGTTCCTTCTATTAGGGCGAGTTGCCCAAGGCCATAGTAGGAAAAGCAAGCCTATACCATTCGGCTGCCTCCCTGCTTAACAGTTTTTGAACTCATTCGTCCTTGAACCGCTCACCAGTTCTCCTTCCCATGTAGGACATACCGTCGCTGCAAAAAATGATTAATTTGGACTCATCTGAGAAGATTACATTTAACCAATCAAGTTAAATTCAATTTTGATGTTATTTTGACTATCGCAAACTGTTTTGACGCATTTTTGAGGTTAAAAGTGGTTTTTTGGCGGCCCAACGAGCGTTCAAACCAACCTGATAGAACGTATCACCCGATCTTCTCTAGAACTTGTCTTCTTCTTTGCTCCAGAGCCAGTTTTTCTCTTAAGAGACCTGGTTTTATAGACATTTTTTAGAAATTCTCCGGTGGAAGACTTTCTGAAGCCAACTCCATCACTTTTCCGAATGGTCAGATTTTCTTTGCGTAAAATCAAAATATTAGTTTTCTGCAATTCGGGCATTTTGTTAGTTGTTATAAAACGTGTACAGAGCACAAATTTTTTGGGAAAAAGAATAAACCTTTCCGCAAAAAATTACTTTTCGGTTACAATCGTGCTTTAAATACAAATCGAAGGGTTGTCCGGATTTCACAGTCCGCTACTGTAATTACATAACTTGTTGCGAAATAGAAAAGTATGATGTGTGTCATTTTGTTTCTCTCTCCACTTCCGAGGTAGTAGGACAGTGCCCACATCACTAGGAAGATAAATTCATATTGTAGTTACAAATATAGTCACGCGAAAAGATACTGGTCTTGATGAAAGTGAATTTCCTGCAATGGACAAAGAAGATAAGATTTAATTATTACTGAGCTAGTAATGCATATAAATGTAGAAATATTGACAATAGATATAGGATTAGTACATGAGTTCAGTGATGGAGTCATGTGTAGATCTCTGATTTCCATTCACTTGGGAGTAGCCAGAAACAATTATTTATGTGGCTCAAGCAGCTCACGACTTCCGATCTTAGACTTAGTATTTATCTTTTGAATACCCGTTTGAAACACCTTTTATAATAGAAATAATTATGTAAATGATTAATTAATGGACTTTAATTACTTACATAAGAGTAAAAGCTAGTGGTGCAGAGTTGAGACAGCCCTTTGCCGGATTAGAATCCGTATCCGGCACAATTCCGATTTCTTCGGCGCCGCGATTTGAAGGTACCGTTGGAAAGAGGAAGTCCTCCTGATTAAAAAACATATAGGGTTATAGGGTCCGCAAACGCTTAGTTTAGGAGATATTCGGCCTTAAAGTTCAAAAATTCGCAAAATTGGACCATTTCAAGGAGCTATTTCACCACATTAAACACACTTTTTTCACATTTTTCACTTCAAATTAATTAAATTGCACTATAATCTTTTAAATAAATCAACATTTTACTCTTTTAGCAGGTTTTTTACCTATAAAGTCTTTATTTCAAAAATTGCATTTTACACTTGTTTCAACCTTATTTGTTTACTAAAAATTACAACGAAATGGAGCGCTGCCATGTGATGATAAGGCAATTCGCTGAAATTCCTTTTTTTCCCCAAAAAATTCCTCTATTCATGCATATGGATATTTTCCTTTTTAAATTTATTAAGCAAATAAGTAATATTATATACATATATTAGTAATATTATATAATAATATTATATATACATATGTATAAGTAATATTATATAATAATATTACGTAATAAAGTGTACAGTACATGAGTACAGTACGAAAACTCAAATTTTGTTTCATTATGAGTGCATAATAACCGAAAAATATAACCACTTCATACCCAAAACTCATATTATAAATATATATATTGTCGCTTAAAATACAAACCAATGTATCATCAAAAATAAATGGAAATCGCTGACAGATATAATAACCAAAATTTATCCATTTTATAACGAAAACTTAAATTTTATTTCAATATTGGATATAAAGTGGTTATATTTTTTGGTTATTAAACAGTCAAACTCATGTTTTAGATATAATAATATATATGTATATTGTCACCTAAAATACAAACCAATGTATCATCAAAAATAAATGGAAATCGCTGACAGATATAATAACCAAAATTTACCATTTTATAACGAAAACTTAAATTTTGAGTGCATGATAACCATAAATTATAACCACTTTATACCAAAAAGTCAATATATTTTTTATTTTCAACGCAGAAAGGGGTACTACGCGAAAGTACTTCAGTCACCCCGGGTGTTCGCTCGGCCAGGGTTATTTTTTTAAAGCGCGGCCGAAGGCCGCCAACGCAGAAAGGTGTACTATGCGAAAGTACTTCAGCCACCCCGTATTCGCTGGTAATATTATAATATTATCACACGATTTTACCTATCTGTGTTTATTACATATACATAAATCACATATTATTCATATATTCATATATGTATGTATGTATAATATGTATATGCAAAAGTGTTCACATATTGAATTTTAGCTTGAAAAATCTTCTTTATAGTTTCATATAACGGGTATTCTCTTGCTGTTGCAAATCTCGGTGCACGGTGCAAGCATTGCAGATTTACAACGGCACAACAACAAACACACGCAGAAAAATATTTGCAAGGGCTGTGAAATATGTCAGACCCAAACCCATACGGGTATTCTCTTGATCTTGCAAATCTCGGTGCACGGTGCAAGCATTGCAAATTTACAACGGCACAACAACAAACACACGCGGAAAAATATTTGCAAGGGCTGTGAAATATGTCAGACCAAAACCCATGTATATTTGCGTGCAATGTCACGCAAAAATAAAATTGCAACCCTGTTGTAGTTGCCATTTTACATAAAGACATATTACGTCGTTAAATTGTTGAGAAAGGTAAATTTTAATTAGATTTTATAATTTCTATTTAAATTATAAAGTTTTGTTGAAGTTTTTTTGTTAAAAATGTATGCAGAAGGTGCGCCAATTCACAATAGCCATGCACAATAGTCATTTACAATAAATTGACTGAATCAGTCGCTCATATATCACTAGATTCTGCAATGGGTGCTCTCGTGCCCTTGTATATTTCGGTGTAGTATTTTTGCAATCTGCAATCTTGCAAGAGCAAGAGAATACCCCTCATGTATATTTGCGTGCAATGTCACGCAAAAATAAAATTGCAACCCTGTTGTAGTTGCCATTTTACATAAAGACATATTACGTCGTTAAATTGTTGAGACAGGTAAATTTTAATTAGATTTTATAATTTCTATTTAAATTATAAAGTTTTGTTACAGTTTTTTTTGTCAAAAATGTATGCAGAAGGTGCGCCAATTCACAATAGCCATGCACAATAGTCATTTACAATAAATTGACTGAATCAGTCGCTCATATATCACCAGATTCTGCAATGGGTGCTCTCGTGCCCTTGTATATTTCGGTATAGTATTTTTGCAATCTGCAATCTTGCAAGAGCAAGAGAATACCCCTATAGTTAATAAAGAAAGAAGAATCACTCGAAAGTACAAACAAAGAAAACGCTGTGAAACGCTAAAAAATTCTTCACTTTTGGTTTTTAAGGTGTGGCAACGCTGGTTTTCCTCGTAAATATAAACACTCTAAACTTTGCAGCCATAAATTTGATAAGTGATTTTAAATTACTAAATTTGGCTGAAAAATTACAAAATAAAAGTGAAAAGTAAACTTATTTCAATATTAAGAGTGCATATTTCAATATAGTGAGTGAAAAACGTGAAAATATTCTGTGAAACATGGAGAAATAACATGTTTTCTTAGAGCAATTTTTGAATTTTTTAAAATTGAATATTTCAAAAAGTATTAGTTATTTTTATGTTATTTTTGGATATTCCTCCTCTGGAGAAGCTCCCCTATCCGTACATACCCCATTTATACGGAAATTCGGTTTTTTTACCCCTCCGCCAAAGTAATCGGAATCGTGCCCCGTATCCGAACTTTTCTGGACTTTGCTGTAAATTTCAAAATTTTGCACAAATATTGAAAATCCTAATTTAAGTCTTTAATATTATCCTTCAATGGATTTTCGTTTTACGGATTTCAAATATAATATTTAAACTACTTCATGAAGTAGAGTTATGGTTATTGTTAAATCTCGGCGAAATTCATTTTGAAATGATTATACAAATTAAAGAAAATAAAATATTTCCTGGTTTGTTTTGTTTCGATAATTTCAATGTAATCATCGTAAAGTACTTTACGTTCTCTGGTTTTACGTTCTCTGCAATTACTGAAGCGAAACCGTTCTGAGAATCGAAACGTTATACTGCCAAGCTTCATAGAAAAGTTTTTTAATGTTATAAGAAAATCAAATAAGAATAAATATGTAAAACCCAGCTGCAAAGAGTGAACTTTATTAATCTCTTATTTTATACAAAACCAACTAAACTCCAGCCAAAGTGCTTGTAATGTATATCAAACAATTATGGTATTTTTGACACACCCAGTAGTAATCAAATCGCAACACCGCTTCTCCACAAGCAATAACCATTACCAAGTATTCGGTTCATATATTGCCATTAGGGTCGGATTATTCTGGGGTGGATGGAAATCGAGAAATGTCACTCCCGAAAAGAGATAAGGTAGATTTGTTCGAAATGATGTAGCACATGTTTTATATGAGGATGACAAAAATATATGAGGAGAAGGGAAACGTAGAACTCCACGTTTTTCGACAAATAAATATTAAAAATAAATGCGATTTGATATTTATGCTTCAATACGTCAATATGAAATTGAATGCGTATTTTTAGGAATATAAATTTGTATTTATGCATTGTTTTGAATTTTATCACAATTGGAATAAAATAAAACTGGACAGTTGCTACATTTTCCTAAAAGTGGCCATACACGACACCCATGTGCGCTCGATCGGTATGTGTTCGTTTACGATTTACTTGTGTATTGGCTGGTGCGCATACCAATCCATGTTCGCGAAAATGCTTGATTTTTTACGATCGGTGTGCACACATGTATGTCGTGTATGGAACATAGGAAAGATCGCGGCGAACAATTTTCCGATACTTGTCGCACACATTCACCATGGATAATATGATACGAGACTCTTTGATTCGAGAGAGAGCTGTCAAAACTCGCATTTTTTATAACATTTGCCAATGATGCCACTGCTGAAAAATATTAGATTGGCTATTTAATAAATTATACAAAACACCAAATTAAACACTTTGAAAATGCATACATATATAAATGCTAAAATGCAAAATCATTAATTAATTTAAATAAACATTTATTTTGCCAAAATACGTTCGCACAGTTCAATGAAATTTCATTTCACACTAATTTTGTCAAGTAATTATAGCGGTTTCCTTCTGGCATCCCGCCTTTTCTGAAATCAGCTGATAGAAATTCCCTGATCTCCATCGCTGTCAAATAATCAGGGAACGCGTTTGACAGAGAAATGAGAGCCAATGCGAGAGTCACGTATCATATTATCCATGCATTCACTGTTTGAAGAACGAACGCAAAATGGATTTGTATGTCGTGTGTGGCTACTATAAGGCAGATATACATATGGTGAGTGCTGCCACTGTGGCGCTATTTTGATGCACCATCGCCAGACTTCTATAAACTTGCTATCTCGTTACATCTTTGCGATCAGACCATTTGGTGCTTTCGATGAAACTACTTATGTATGCTCGCTATGCTTTTTGTGGACAGCCATTCTAAGTTTTATGCTTAGAACATTCGCAGAGAAAGTGGTAAACTGATTTCTTATTCTCTTCTGGCATGAAGCTGCGACAAATCTGTGGACTTTTGGAAACCCCGCTTAAGTCGAGATAAGTAAATTTTCCAATTTCATTATCATAAAAGCACATTTTCATAACGGTCATTTCTGTATTATCGGCGTACTGATAGCGTGATTATCGACGGATATGCATTTTGAAAAAGCATCTTAAGTCGATATTTTTTGCTAGTGCATTTGCGAAAACAACTTAAGTCAGATAAGATAGAAAAGAGAAAAAACATTCTAAATAAACCTCTAACTATAGTTTAGAAAACCATCTTAAGTCAACTTGATGTGACGCTTTTTTTTTTTTATTTTGCTTTTGGAAAAAGAACTTAACTCGGTGTAAGTGCTTTTTCCTCGGGCAGAACTTGAAATAATACCAATATAAAAGGAGTTCAGTTCATTTTAGAAATTATTTTATGATGAACTCTCCCTGTGTTAACACGTCTTATGTTCTGCTAAGAGCATTTTCTGAAATTTTCCGAACAGAAAATCTAAGTCTGCGGGTATTTTAATTGAACTTAGGTGTTTTTTTTTTTTTTTTTGTAAATGCAAATATAACAAAAAGTTTGCCAGATAAGTTGTTTTTACATTGAAAAGGGGACAGATTCTTGCAAATATGGCAATAAAATTGCCAAAAAAAGACACAGAGATATTAAAATCCAATTCAACAGAGACAACCTCTGAAAGTTTAGTGGCAGATCAGCAAATGCGAGTATGGACTGTGATTTAACCCCACTTTCCTTTGAAGTTAGCACATCACGTCATGATCATGATGTTTGTTCTGAGTCGCAACAACGCAAGGTTTCTGATGAATTTACAAGTCAAAGCCTGAAGAAGACGTCTTTCATAAAACGGATTTTTTAGACTCAGATTTTATACCTTCAAGTGAAAATTCTGAGCTGAATGCCACCACTGAAAGCATACAAATTATGGCAAATGTATTAGAAGCAAACATCAATAATTTTGTTTCACCTGGTTTGAATGAGGCCGAGCTTTTTTCTACTCCTAATAAATCAGCAAAACAAACTAAAATACCAGGTAGAAGTTTAAACAAGGAATACAAAAAGTCTAGAAAAAACTGCAGTGATTACACAAATATACAAGTTCTGGGGGAATGTAAAATGAAATGCAAAACAAATATTAGCTTCGAAGAACAAACCATCCTCTTTAAAAGTTATTGGAATAGGGACTATAACTCACGTCGGCAAATATTAATCAAGCCTAATTGATAGGAGGATGGAGTCATGTGTAGAAGTTCACGCAAGTGAGGAAAGTTCTCTGATCGCCATTCACTTGGGAGTGGCCAGAAACGATTCTTTTACATATGACTCAAGCAGCTCACGACTTCCGGTCTTTGACCAAGTATCCTCTGGGTAGCCTAAGAACATCCGTTTGAAGGCGAGCTAAAGTGAGAAGGCGAAACATCCCCTGCATAGGGTTGTGCGCTGGGTTTGGGACCCGCCACGTAAAAAAACACCCCCAATGAAAAGGAAAAAACAGCCTCGGATGAGAGACCCCCCTTTTGATGACGACCACGGCAAACGAAATAAGGACTATGATTTGAGGGCATGCACATGGAATGTCCGGTCCCTTAATTGGGAAGGTGCCGCTGCCCAGCTGGTAGATGTCCTCGTAAAGATAAAGGCTGACATCACCGCCGTCCAAGAAATGCGATGGACGGGACAAGGACAGAGACGAGTAGGTCCTTGTGACATTTACTACAGTGGCCATATAAAGGAGCGCAAGTTTTGTGTTGGATTCGTGGTGGGAGAGAGACTCCGTCGCCGAGAACTATCATTCACTCCTATGAATGAACGTCTAGCCACAATCCGCATCAAAGCGAGGTTCTTCAACATATCGCTGATTTGCGCCCACGCCCCGACGGAAGAGAAGGACGATGTGACCAAAGATGCCTTTTATGAGTGCTTGGAGCGCACTTATGAGAGATGCCCCCGCCACGATGTCAAAATCGTGCTTGGCGACTTCAACGCCAGGGTGGGCAAAGAAGGTATCTTTGGCACTACGGTCGGTAATTTAGCCTCCACGAGGAAACATCCCCAAATGGGTTGAGGCTGATCGACTTCGCCGGGGCCCAAAATATGGTTTTCTGTAGTACTAGATTCCAGCATAAGAAGATACATCAAGCTACCTGGCTGTCACCGGATCGAAAAACCACCAACCAGATCGATCATGTTGCGATAGACGGAAGACACGTCTCCAGTGTTTTAGATGTGCGTGCGCTCCGAGGTCCTAACATCGACTCGGACCACTATATTGTTGCAGCCAAAATTCGCACCCGCCTCTGTGCAGCAAAAAACGCACGCCAACAAACACAAGGAAGGTTCGACGTCGAGAAGCTGCAATCACAACAGACAGCCGAACGATTTTCTACTCGGCTTGCACTCCTGCTCTCTGAGAGCACTCGTCAACAACTCGGTATAAGGGAGCTGGGGGACGGCATTTCAAACTCCTTACGTACAGCTGCAACCGAAACCATTGGTTTTCGGAAAGTGCAAAGGAACAGCTGGTACGACGAGGAGTGCCGTGTCGCAGCGGAGAGAAAACAGGCTGCCTACCTCGCAACGTTACGATCGACCACAACACGTGCGGGATGGGATAGATACCGAGAGTTGAAGAGGGAAGCGAGACGCATTTGTAGACAGAAAAAGAAAGAGGCCGAAATGCGTGAGTACGAAGAGCTTGATAAGCTGGCCGACAGGGGTAATGCTCGAAAATTCTACGAAAAGATGCGGCGGCTTACAGAAGGTTTCAAGACCGGAGCATACTCTTGTAGAACCCCCAAAGGTGATCTAGTTACCGATGCCCAGAGCATACTTAAATTATGGAGGGAACACTTCTCCAGCCTGCTGAATGGCAGTGAACACACAACACCAGGAGAAAACGAACCCGATACCCCAATCGATGACGATGGAGCAGATGTTCCATTGCCCGACCATGATGAAGTTCGAATAGCAATTGCCCGCCTGAAAAACAACAAAGCGGCAGGGGCCGACGGATTGCCGGCCGAGCTATTCAAACACGGCGGCGAAGAGCTGATAAGGTGCATGCATCAGCTTCTTTGTAAAATATGGTCGGACGAAAGTATGCCCAACGATTGGAATTTAAGTGTGCTATGCCCAATCCTTAAAAAAGGAGACCCCACAATCTGCGCCAACTACCGTGGGATTAGCCTCCTCAACATCGCATATAAGGTTCTGTCGAGCGTATTGTGTGAAAGATTAAAGCCCACCGTCAACAAACTGATTGGACCTTATCAGTGTGGCTTTAGACCTGGTAAATCAACAACCGACCAGACATTCACCATGCGCCAAAACTTGGAAAAGACCCGTGAAAGAAGAATCGACACACACCACCTCTTCGTCGATTTCAAAGCTGCTTTCGACAGCACGAAAAGGAGCTGCCTTTATGCCGCGATGTCTGAATTTGGTATCCCCGCAAAACTAATACGGCTGTGTAAACTGACGTTGAGCAACACGAAAAGCTCCGTCAGGATTGGGAAGGACCTCTCCGAGCCGTTCGATACCAAACGAGGTTTCAGACAAGGCGACTCCCTATCGTGTGACTTTTTCAATCTGCTGCTCGATGATATTGATATCATCGGCCTCAACACCCGCGCCGTTAGTTCTGCTTTCTCCAGACTGAACAAGGAAGCAACTCAAATGGGTCTGGCAGTGAACGAGGGCAAGACGAAATATCTCCTGTCATCAAACAAACAGTCGTCGCACTCGCGACTTGGCTCCCACGTCACTGTTGACAGTCATAACTTTGAAGTTGTAGATAATTTCGTCTATTTAGGAACCAGCATTAACACCACCAACAATGTCAGCCTGGAAATCCAACGCAGGATTACTCTTGCCAACAGGTGCTACTTCGGACTGAGTAGGCAATTGAAAAGTAAAGTCCTCTCTCGACGAACAAAAACCAAACTCTATAAGTCGCTCAGTATTCCCGTCCTGCTATATGGTGCAGAGGCTTGGACGATGACAACAACCGATGAGTCGACGTTGCGAGTTTTCGAGAGAAAAGTTCTGCGAAAGATTTATGGTCCTTTGCGCGTTGGCCACGGCGAATATCGCATTCGATGGAACGATGAGCTGTACGAGATATACGACGACATTGACATAGTTCAGCGAATTAAAAGACAGCGGCTACGCTGGCTAGGTCATGTTGTCCGGATGGATGAAAACGCTCCAGCTCTGAAAGTATTCGACGCAGTACCCGCCGCGGGAAGCAGAGGAAGAGGAAGACCTCCACTCCGTTGGAAGGACCAAGTGGAGAGGGACCTGGCTTCGCTTGGAATATCCAATTGGCGCCACGTAGCGAAGAGAAGAAACGACTGGCGCGCTGTTGTTGACTCGGCTATAATCGCATAAGCGGTGTCTACGCCAGTAAAGAAGAAGAATTGACGTTCAGCACAAAAAAACTGCCACCTTAGATAACCCGAACAAAAGAGAGTACGTTCTTATTTACCATTTCGAAACTAGTTCCGAAAACACAAAAGTTTGCAAGAAATGTTTGTATGGCGAAACGGAACAGAGAATCAAAACTATTTGTATGTACAAAACACGACCGGAATTCGGCGGAGTCTTTCCTAATGACTGCCTGGGATGGAGTGCTCCAAGCAACAAGCTTACGGTTGAGAAGCATAACGAAGTTTTGAACTTTATAAACTCTGTACCAAAATATGAAAGCCATTACAGTCGGCGTCTACTACCAAGAGGACTTAATCAGGCATCACTCTATAGATTGTATAAAGAAAATATTTCTAATCCGGTGTCAGAATCAAAATTTCAGGAAATATTTAAAATTTTAGACATTAAATTTAAAAAACCCCAGCTTGATTTATGCACCCAATGCGAAACATTGAAAGACAAAATTAAAAACACTGAGAATATGGAGGAAAAAGCTGAGATTACTTTGCAATTAAAAAACCACCATGATGCTGCTGATTTCGCATATGACTGTAAGAAAAGGGACAAAGAACTCTCTCGTCAAGATAAGTTTGTGAAAATGTTTTCTTTCGACCAGCAGCAGTATCTGCCAACGCCTTATTTGAAAGATTCAATGTTTTTTTATAAACATCCCTTGTGGACCTTCAACTTAACTATTCATGATGGTGCCACCAACAAGGCCAACTGCTACATTTGGCATGAAGCT
>JAPZAG010003137.1:0-12203 GCA_027475135.1 Bactrocera correcta | reverse complement strand
ACCCAAAAAATACCTATGTAAGCTTTCCGACTGCAAGCAGGCTTCGAAGTATGTTAGGTTTATTTATAGCAAATATATTTAAATATTATAAAATATTTGTTTTAATATTTTACATTAACCCCATGAACATTAGTCGTTTCTCAAACTTCAAAATACATATATAAGACAAATTTTTGTTGCAAATTTAGGTTAAGTTAGATTTGTTTAAGTTACTTTAGCCTAAGTTCATTCGTAAGCACCGTAGACACACCTGGACAGCTAGTACTGCATTTCTTTAGCGATGCAGAAAAATCTTAAAACTGGAACCCACAAATTTTCTGAGTTGGTAAATTATATTGTTTATATAAAGCTCAGTTTACGGAAAAATTAAACTGAAAATTTTAAAAACTAAATTACGGAAAAATTTAAAATTTGCCTTGAAGTTGTATTATTGCACACGAAAATAAAAACCTTAGTTTCGAGTCACTTAAAAACCATAAAAAAATCATGAAAAGAAACCCTTAATAAGATAAATCAGAAAGTTCACGAAAAATTTTAAGATCTTTCATATGACGAAAAATTCTCCAGCACTTAAGTAGATATTACTGATA
Organism: Bactrocera correcta; assembly: GCA_027475135.1. Taxonomy (NCBI): domain Eukaryota; kingdom Metazoa; phylum Arthropoda; class Insecta; order Diptera; family Tephritidae; genus Bactrocera; species Bactrocera correcta. Next base: position 11,613 of record JAPZAG010003137.1, on the reverse strand, counting down.
TTGCAGAGCTAACTTAATTTTTTTTATTTTTAGTTGGAAATTTTAGAAACAAAAATCTCGTCTATAAACAATGGACTATGTATAATTAACTGAAAGTTTTTAGTTATTTGAGGATTCTAAGTGAGCGAATAGAACAAACAACTGGTATAAAAGCAATAGACTATATCTATAGAGTTCACTACTGGAACAAAATTAATTTTCTTTTTTGTTATTTGGAAATTCTAGATGACTATGGCTTAATTTCATATTATATATTAAATATCTTAGTATTAGTTAACTTTTGAAAAAATAAAACTATATAAAATTTAGTTTCTATATGAAGTAAGATAGTTATACGAGGATTGCACCACAACCTTAGGTCTCTTGTGCCAATATGAGCTATTGTATTGTATTGTCTTGGACTAACTTTTACAAAAATATTGAATATAAACTTTTTCTTTAATAATATCCAAGTAATATAGGTGGGAGTGCAGCACTAACGGGCTCAATATTAATATTAAGTAATATTCTAGCCTCTAAGCTTGAAGCATGACGAACAGAACAAGTAACTGATATAAAAGCAGGCGGCTGGCTTAAGCAAATGCTGAAAAAGTAGATTAAGGTTATCTTGTATCTATATATTTTAAAAGTGAAAAATTTTCCAATAAAGTCGAGCCAAAAAGTAGCGAATCGAAGACGTCTGTGCATACTAAAAATCAGATCAACAGTTGTCTCAAATCAAAATTCAATTCAAAATTTAAGTAGTGGACTTAATTATGCTTCTCCGCATTATACCCAGAACAGGATATATTAAGCTTGCCACGTTGCTTGTCGCATACAAAACGAAATGCCAGAGACTCTTCAAAGTATGAACAGCATAACAAGCTGAGTCGATTTAGCTGTATAAGTTTGTCTGTTCCTCCGTCGGTACATACGCAAACTTGTACCGCCGCAGTTTTTGAAATAAAGGTGCTGCTCATGTTGCTCATAGCATATAGCTCTACAATCAAACTGATTAATCGGTACGAAGTGCTTGTATGGAAAATTTTTCATTTTATGAGCTATCTTCATGAAATTTGGCAGGGGATACCATTCAAAACATCCAAAACACCAGTGCTCACGCTGAAGAATTGCTCAAATCGAGTCAGCTTTATGCTGCAAATTATCACAAATTAATTGTGATCGAAAGGGGCTTTATGAAAAGAGTCCTTTTCTTTTGATCGAGCTCTCTTTATTGAAAAATTTAAGATTTGTGTTAGAATAAATTGGCATAATACTGTATTCAAAAAATGCTACAGTTCTGAAAATTCTTTTCAAATTTAAGTTTCTTAACATTTTGCTGAATTTGAATCACGTATTAAGTAATTGCTTTAAACATAGAAATTTTGAAATATGAGACCTATCTCTCTTTTGATCTCTAATGAGTTCTCATTGAGTATTAGAAAGAATTTAAGTATTTTTTTTTAGCTAAGAAATTGGCATAATATTGCCATGTATTTAATAATAATGAACTAAACAGTTATACTACAAAATTTTGAGTATCCGAAACTTTAAAGTTTTCTAGCGCTAACATTTTGCGAATTTTGCGAATTTTGCGACTGTGATGTTAGAGGCTGTTTCTTACTAATTTTTCATTGCTTTAACTACAAATAATAGTAAAAATTTACAAATGTGTTAGACATAGGATTTTTGTGTTGTTGTTAAGAGGTGTAGGCATCAAACCTCCACTATTTACTAAAATGGCAGAAATAGTTGTAGTTATTGGAAAATTGACACAAATCCGTAAAAGGACAACTCAAATACTCCACAGGTCGCTCAGCACATGAGTCGCAAATTGCATTTTGAGTTTTGAGCTATGTATATACATCATAATATGTATATATGTTTATTATTATTGCTATCAGCATATACATTGTTTATAACGCTGAGTTTTGCATTTGTTGTGAACTGCCTTGTAGCGAATTTCGATTTTTTTTGTCATGAACATATATTTTTTCAAATATTTCAATATAAAGCACTGTCTTATTCGCAAGTTTATTAACTTTTTGTTACATTTTCATTTATTTTAAACACATTTTACCACTACCGCCATTAACTAGCTAGCGTTTCTTTTGTCACTGATTCTTTTGTCGGCTTATTTCGAAACTTTTATTGGCATATTAACACTTAGCCAGTTTGCCAAGCGCCACACACTTGACAGCGCTTTCGCAAAACATATGCAGTAATTTTATACTTCATATGCACTAAAGTTTTTTTATAATAATTTATAATTTTTTATCACTTTTTTCATTTTTTTTTTCTGTTTTAATTTTATTTATAGAAATTTTTCGATTTTAATTATAATTTTTTATTCGATTAATTTTCAAAATATTTTATTAGTTTAATTTTTTTCTGTATTTCAAATATATATACATAGTATATATTTTTTAATTACTTATTATAAAAATTATTAAAAAAAATATATTTTTCATTTTTTTTATTTTTAGTTATTATTTAACATTTTTTATTAATTTGAAATTTTTTGGGTTTATTTATTTAATACTATTTTTTTAATTATTATTTAATATTTTTATTAGTCTTAATTTTTTTTGGTTTTTATTTATTTACTATTTAAATTTTTTTATTTGTTAATTATTTTCTGTTTATATATGTACATACATATATTTTTTAATTACTATTTTTTTAAAACTGTTATATAATACTTTTTATTGATTTAATGTTTTTGGGTTATTTATTTATTATTTTTTTTTATTTATTTATTAATATTTTTTATTTTTAATTATAACTTTTTAGTGCTTATTATATATTTTTTATTTTAAGAATTTAATTACTATTTTGTGTATAATTGTGATTTATTTATGTTTATTAAATATTATTTTGCGTTTTGAGTGCCACATTTTATTTATTTATTTTTAATTATAATTTCTGATTTAATTACTATTTCACGTTTTATTTGTAACCATTTTATTTTATTTTATTTTTTTCATGCGCTCCAAAAGAAAATTTTATTAACTTTGTTTTTTGTTTTTTTTTATTATTTAAATTCTTATTTTTCATACACTCCAAAAGAAAATTTTATTAACTTTGTTTTTTGTTTTATTTTTATTATTTGAATTTTTTTATATAATTATTTAATTACTATAAAAACTTTTAAATTTAATTTTTTTTCTGTTTATTACTATATTTTTTTATAATTTTTAATAAATTTTCTGTTTTTTACTTTATTTTATTATTATTATTTTTAATAAGTTTTATTTATTTATTTTTTATTTTAATCACTTTTCATTTTTTATGCTATTTATTTTTAATTTTAACTTATTTTCTTTTGCACTTATTACTTTATGCATTTTTCTCTTTGAGTTGCGCTTGTTTTTGTTTCGGGCAGTAAGTTTGCCGTTTCCTTGCGCTTGCACTTTCAATCGCGTACTGACTGCCTTCACCGCTGCACAAACACTTTTATATATCACAATAGAAGTAACTGTTATGCGAAACGCTGCATATTTGTTATTGCATGACGAACAACAAAAAATTTTTTTTCCAAATTCACGTTAAAATTTTTGAATTTTCAAAGCATAACGTAAGCACAAAACCTAAAAACAATTTTAAACACAATATTTAATTCGATTTACAATTTTTTTTTTGTTTTTATTTTTTTTTTTTTTGCCAATTCGCTCTCAATGGCTTATACGCACTGCTTATTTCGTCACGCCACTATGAGCAGTCACAGCCAAGTTTGCCAAATTCATTCACAAAAAATTTTTCAATAAAATTTATAATTTTTCACACTTACGCACAAAACCTTTAAAACAGCACTTTGCACTTTCGTTGTGCCGTTATCTTTAAGTTTTTGTTGTGCACCTACCGCGAAGTTATACTTTACTTTTTCACTTAAAATTTTCAGTTGGAAAAATTTCACTGCACTTTTGTGTAAAGGCTGAGTAGTGAAATTTTGTCCTTCTTCACGTTAGCAACGACAAGCGAGGACTTGTCATGTGTTCTTAGCAGGAATCGCCTGTTTGTCTACTAAACGTTTGGCTGAGTCGTTGCCTGCGCTAAGGTTGGCCCGTTGGCTGGCTGTTTGTGTATTAGCGGCGTCCGACATCCGCTTTGCCTTCTTGCCTTCTTTGCGCTGCGCTGCGCCTCTACATTGGCTTCGTTTGGTTCTCGTCGTCGGAGTCGTTGTAGTCGTTATTTTTCTCGCGCCACATATATGTAGTGTGTAGTGTTGGTTGTGCCGAAAGCTATTCGCTGCTGTCGCGTTTTTGTTCCGTTTCACACAACAATTGCTCTTGCTGCCGCGCGTCGCAATTGTTGGTTGGGTTTGTCAACGGTGTTGCGCGCTTTAAGCGCCTACTGTCCGTTTCGGAGACTTACAGCTATTGTGCGCCGCGTTGTTGTTGCCAACTCTGATGTTATGTTTCGTGTGTTTCTTTATCGTCGTGTTCCACAGACTTTGGCGTCCCTACTTGGGTCGGACTGAATTTCTGCAGCTACTGTTGCTGCTGCTGCTGCTTTTGGTACTCGCCAGTGTCGTCAATAAGACAAACTCACTCTTGTTGTTGCACTGTTGTGTGTTGTTGGTTGGCATCAACTCTCTTCGGCACTGTCGTCTCACCGTTGCGTACTTGATTTGTTTCGCCGTCCGCTACAACTCGCGTATGCCACACTCGAACGGTTCGTTCACGTTTGTGCGCTGAGCGTTCCGTAGCCGCTCACAGTACCCTACGTCAACCACTTGTTTTGAAAGTAATCGTTTTCGCCCTCCCGGTTGCCCGGCTTTCGCAACGCTGTGACGCTGTCGTCCGTTGCCTCTCCACATGTTTTCGTTCGATTTGCAGTTTTGTAGAATGCTTGTGTAGAGTTTCCTTTTTGCCTTTTGGACTCGTGTGCATGTCACCTTCCGCCCACCTGCCGCAGTCGCAGAGCTTTAGCTTCGGCACAGCACTTCGTCGGCATAGCCGTCATCAGTCATTCAGCTGGTTTGGTCGTATGCTCACTTTCGTGTTGCTTCGTGTGCCGGTTGAAAGGCATAACAAGTGCGTATGGAAGGCAATAACCACAGTAGCACACAACAACATCAACTCAAAGTGACAACAACAACCAGCACCATTGTTTGGTTGTCAGTACGTGAGTAGGTAGTTCCTTCCTGTAAGAGCTTGTTACCCCCATCACCACCAAATGACCCGAGCTCCGCCCTCCGCGCGCATACTTTAAGCGCCAACGTTGTGGGTGTAAACGAGCGCTCAGTAAACAGTGAGTCACAGAGAGTCCGCTCATATGAAGCTATAAGTTCTCAGATTTATTTGAATTTTTTCACACCTCATATCGATGCTGTGCGCCAAAATGAGTTTGTAACTCTCAAAAGAAGCGTCTGCTTGTCTGCGTTGGACACAAAGGCGTTTACAATTTTCAGAGCGCAAACGAAGTTATTTATTTCGACAAACATATGACAAAGAGCGTCAGTAAAGGTAGCTCAATCTTAGAGAAAACCGTGTGTTAGCAGAATCTTGTTCTAGTAACAAATGTGTGATAGAGTACTACTTTTTCCTCTCATGTGAGTAATGCAGATGATCCTAAAAATTTGAACCGCCTTTCTAGCACTTTGGCATGTTCCGACCCAGCACGATCAACGAATCTTTAGGTGTCACTCAAGGCATTTCACAATGTTCAAAAACAGCTGGTACAATTAAGGCAAGAAAATCAGGTAACATATCAATTGGACGTTGAAAGACGGCTTTTCCTGTCGACACTGCTGTTGAATAGCTTCTTGTTGCATCGAATTATGAATGGTGGTCCAAAATGGATCCATTGCGACATACTTGTATTTAAAAGTCATATGAGGCACCTGTACAGCCAACCGAACCTAGAACCAAGGTAAAGCTCTGTAGCGAGGGTGTGCTGTGCTATGAACTTTTAAAACCGGGTGAAATCATTAAACCTGACACGAGACAGTAATTTCTCCTCAAGACAGCGCTGGGCCTAAGCGTTAAAAACTATTTGAAAAACAGCCGTTGGAAATCTTTGCCTCATCTGCTTTATCATCCAGATACTTGCCTTCTAAATACAATTTGTTTCATCGAAAAACGTTCTTACTGAAATTAGGTACTCATCAAAACAGTGTATCGAAAGTTGACTTTATTCAAGCCGGCAAAGGTCTTGAAGATGGAACGCACTAATTGGCAGAAAGATAAAAGAAATGTTAAAGCTTCAGAGAGACAATACTTAGAATAATACTACTGCGAACGTTTTTTTCTTAAAAAAACGTTCAAGTGTTTAAGACCCCTCTTGTTTTTCAACTAATATCACATATATCTATTTTTAGTACAAATCTGGCAAACATTTTATGTCAATTAAGCCATATTTTAAGGCTAAGGATTGTCAATGGTATTGTTACAACGGTTATTAATTCCCACATGGGTGGTATGGTACACCACTAAGTAGTACTATAATCCGCTACAGTATCCAGAACGAAGTTGTGCAAGGTCACACTAGATTCTCGTAGCAACTCGATCTCTTCCTATGTAATGGGTGGTGGTTTGACTCCAAGTTAATGGATTCACTCTGAAGTGAGTTGCGTTCGAAGTCTGGTCAGCTTACTAGTCAAGGAAAACCCTCTTGATGTTACAAGTAGGCGGCTAAGCTTCAAGCAGACAACTGCAGGTAGGGTTTCTTCGAAAACATCTCAGCAGGACCTACACGAAGAGAAGTTCGTTGTGTTCCTTAACCGGAAGCATGCGGTCCTTGAGTATAAGTGTTCGATCGAAGTCTTCGAGAGGTATCCTTTTATAGCCCGGAATGCAGTATTCTGACACGTCTGAAGCTTCTTCATCTATGTTTCACTGGATCCAGCTGACCTCATTTTTGCGACGTAGCTTAAAACTGGCCGACCGATTACCTAATATGGTCGAAAGCATAGCCATTTGCTTAGCACATACCATGGGTTTCAATACTCTTAATCGATATCGTACAATCCTCAATGTACGTAGAGCTAAGGATGTTCAACTGATGCTTGAAAGGAACTGCAAGATCGGATCCCAAAGCAGTTGGTCAACGACTTGAATTTTTACTGACTTTCAAAAATTAGTAGAAGATTTCTAAGACAATCGCTTCCTTTTGAAGATCTTTACACTTATGTAGTTCCACAAACAATAAATGATGACTTTTCGTTCCATTTGTCATTTTATTAAATCCCGAAAAGAATATGTGAAGTTTGCCCCTAAGGAAACTTCGGACACTGTATAATATATGTATATTATATATTCTTATATATAAAAATGATCAGCATGACGAGCTGAGCCTATTTATATCTGCTATTACGTATCACTTTCTCTCTCAAACCATTTTGAGGTTTCGATGAAACTACTTATGTCCGATATGCTTTTAATGGAAATCCATTGAAGGTTTGGTGCTTGATTGATTCCAAGTGTTTACCTATTTAATAAGTCGTTGGTTCTTTTCCTGTCATATGTTGGCTATAATTGTTTAGTTATGACGCATTTTGTAATGTTTTTCCACCTGTTATTTGCAGCTTGTTGAAACTGCCTATTGATCTCTCTTTTGATCGATCCTAGCGGACTTGGTATTAGCTCCGCCTCGGATTCGTTGAGGAAAGCGCCTGCCTTTGCCAACTCGTCTGCTTTTTCGTTACCGAAAGTGTTCCTGTGGCCGGGAACCCAGATCAAGTTTAGTTGGAGCTTGTCTGTTTTGAGCTTAGTGCTCTCTTGCAGTTGTGAACTACGCTGAAATTTTTCATGGGTGAAGACAAGGCCAGGAGCGCCGCCTGGCTATCCGTAAATATAGTTGCTTTATTTATATTCCCGTTGTTTTCTAATAGAGCTTCGCAGGCTTTTTCTATGCCTAGTACTTCCGCTTGGAAGGTGCTAGCCGAGTTCTGTAGACGTATAGAGAGAGATATGTCTAGATCAGCGAAAAATACCCCAGTGCCTACTCCGCAGTTCATTTTGGATCCGTCGGTATAGACTGAGATGTTATCCTCTTCTCCTATTGACCCTCTGCTCCATTCTCGTCTAGATGGTATCCTTACCTAGAAGTGTCTATTGAAGTCCAGCTTTGGGGGAATGTAGTCTGATTTATTAAGGGTGAGCTTGTTTAGGATTAGCATATAACTAAACTCTCCTCATTATTCCCATCCTGCTTTAAGGTGTAGAGGCAAGGGCGATGACAACAGCTGTTGAGTCGACGTTACGAGTTTTCCAGAGGAAAGTTTTGCCCGAGACTTATGGTCCTTTGCGCATTAACCTGCGAATGTCGCATTTAATGGAACGATGAGTTGTATGAGATATGCAACGACCTTGATATACAAGTTGTGTTCCAAAGTAAACAGGACTTAAAAAAAAAAACAAATTTTTTGGCAAAATCAATTTATTTTTTTTTTTTTTTCAAAATAGTGTTAATAAATCGTGCACTCTGTAACGGGATAGACAATCATCGTCCATAACTTCTTTCATCAAATGAAACGTTTCGGTAAAAGTTTTACCAATTTTAAAATAAAATTTAATGTTGGCTTGGTGTTCGAAGCTCATTTTCGCAGCGATAACACAAACCTACTGAGACTTGAGACGCAATAACTTCACTTCCAATAGATGAAATGTCATGAAATTCTCACTGAAAAATCGATAAAAAAAATAGCAGTTTTCGGTCGACATAGAGATGGCGTCACCAGGCGCTAGAATGAAAAAGTCCTGTTTACTTTGGAACGCATCTTGTAGTTCAACGAATCAAAAGGCATTGGCTACGCTGGCTACGTCATGTCGTCCTGTTCTGAAACTAATCGACCAAGTACCTGTCAGAGGAAACAGAGGAAGCGGAAGACCACCATTTCGTTTTAAAGACTAGGTGGAGAAATACTTGGCCTCACTGAAATCTCCAATTGGCGCCACATAGCAAAAAGAAATAACGCGCTGTTGTAAGCTCGTTCGTGAAACCGCAAAAGCGATGTCTATGCCAAGAAAGAAGAAGAAGATATTCGAGTTTTCTGATGCGCGGTAAGTCGATTGCCTGGCTTAGTCTTCTGACTTAGCGGTGGTGGTGGTCAATCAAAAAATTATTATAATTAATCTAAAAAACATATATGTGACCTGGTCGACGAAAAGGGAGCTTAGGTGTCAAAAAAATAAATAAATAAATAAATAAAAAAAAAAAAACAAAAATTGAAAAAAAAAGAAAAAAAAATTGATTTTTTGGCCCCTAAACCCCCTTTTCGTAGACCAGGTCACATATATAAATACAAAATATACATATATATTTTTTTTTAAATCTCATTATTTGAAATAAACAACTGCAACTCAAACGGCATACAACCCTGTCACAAACTGTTCGACAAATGCTGGCTTAACGGAAATCTTGCTTGCTCCACCAATCGCCACAAGTGTATGAAAGTCTCCAAAGCCAAAAGCCAACAGCTGATACGAAAAGGACGATAGTGAGCAAAGCAAAAAAACGACAATAACAACAAAACACAGAAATCGATGAAAAAATGCAACAACATTACGGTGTGCTGATGTACGGGTGTTACCCACTATTTTTTCGTTTAAGGCTGAATAAGCGCTGTCGCATGAATGGTAAAAACTGCCGAAAACGGGTAAGAAGCGCTGTTTGGTTGTTGGTAAACAAAAATCGCATAGTAAAATTGCCTTCATTCACTCGCCGTCCGCAGACAGCCTACCGCAAGCGAAATTCCTTTCGACCCGTGACAAAACAAGCGCTGATAACAACAAGTACACAAAAGCAGCAGAGCAGCAGAGAGCACGTATACGGAGAGCGTGCTCCAACGAGATATACATACATATGTACAATTGACGACAGGAAGCTAACGAGCAACGAAATATTTTACAATTTACTGCTTAGTATCAAAAAGAGTAGTGGCGTTTGAAGCGCATGCGCCAACTCTGTGGTGTGCCCGCAACTCATACATTGCTACAAACTGACTTCACTGTGGAGACTTTGCTCCCGGCCAAGCTGGCATAAAGCTGCTGTTCATTGAACATTCGCCATGTAGGGGAAGTTTCTTGTAATGCCACAACAAAAACAACATGTTGCTCTACTCATACATTTTCTAATCTCCCTACTGAGTAATAATACTCGTTGAGCCTAGTGGACTGATGTTAGCACACGACTCGACTTTCGTTGGCTCATAATTTGGCTCGTTTATAGTATATGGTTGTGTTGTTGTTGTTTTGGTCGGTGCAGTGGGTGCGCCACTAGTATGACGCCTACGCGTATCTGTGACGTAAGCACCGAGGCAAGCGGCGAGTATGAGTGACGGCGAACAGTGAGCTTCTCGGTGCACACATAGACAGGCAGACTGGCTGGCAAACAGGCAGCAATTGCTGGCGAGCACACTCCAGCTTGGTCAGTGAGTGGCACGAGAGCGCAGAAAGGCAGTCAGGATATACGAGATAGGGAACGCAGCGAAATACAGAACAAAATAAACACAAAATGCTGAAAGCGAACAAATTGGCAAACGAGTTGGAATGAAATGTGTTTTGCAGACATTTGCCGTTTTGCCGCTTGCTCGGCCGCTCAGCTGCTCAAATGCTTACGCTATAGCTCTCTAACAGCTTGTGTGGTCTTTGCTGTAAGCTCTGGTTATCACCGTTACTTTCGAAATGGTTGAAGTGACCCTGTATTATGTTGTTGTCAACACAACTGGATTTTTTTGGATACTTTTGCCGTGGCTCAGATGTGAGCTGTTTAAGCCATGTCGCTTTATCCGACAGAAAATGCGCCAGATAACCTAGTTATTTTATAGATGGCGATCTAAAATTTCAGATACTTCGACTTTTATTCAAGAACCTCCTGCTTTGTCGGAATTGGCGATATCCGACCACTATAGCACATAGCTGTCGTATAAGCTGATCTTTCAAAAATAAGTTCTTGTATGGAAAACTTTTTTATTTAAAGAGATATCTCCACGAATTTTTACACGAATTGTTTTCGAAAACAACGGTGTAATCTCTGAAGAAATTGTTCAAAACCGACCACTATAGCACATAGCTGTCATATAAGCTGATCGTTCAAAAACAAGCCCTTGTATGAAAAACTTTTTTATTTGAAGAGATATCTTCACGAAATTTGGCATAAATTATTTTCAAAAGTAATGCCACAATTTCTGAAGAAATAGTTCAGAACCGATCACTATAGCATATAGCTGTAATACAAGCTGATCGTTCAAAAACAAGTCCTCGTATGGAAAACTTTTTTATTTGAAGAGATATCTTCACGAAATTTTACATGAATTTTTTTCAAAAGCAACGATGTAATCTCTGAAGAAATTGTTCAAAACCGACCACTATAGCACATAGCTGTCATATAAGCTAATCGTTCAAAAACAAATCCTTGTATGGAAAACTTTTTTATTTGAAGAGATATCTTCACGAAATTTGGCATGAATTATTTTCAAAAGTAATGCCACAATTTCTAAAGAAATAGTTTATAACCGATCACTATAGCATATAGCTGCCATACAAACTGATCGTTCAAAAACAAGTCCTTGTATGGAAAACTTTTCTATTTGAAGAGATATCTTCACCAGATTCGGCATGAATTGTTTCCGAAAGTAATGCTACAATTTCTGAAGAAATAGTACAAAACCGACCCCAATAGCACAAGCTG
>JAPZAG010003136.1:0-12203 GCA_027475135.1 Bactrocera correcta | reverse complement strand
GCTTCAAATCATTAGTTTAACATATTTAAGTTAATAAACCTTCTTTAACGCACTTAAGTCTACATAGAGCGTTAACGGCAGAACGGCAGTGCATTTAGAAAAATTCCGTTATCTTATATTTAGGTATAAATTCGATTTTCTTGTATATATGCATTAAGCAATCGATATCGAAATGCTTCAAATAACTGGTTTAACATATTTAAGTTAATTATCCTTCTTTAACGAACTGAAGTTAATATAAAGCCATAACGGCATAACGGCAGTGCATTTAGAAGAATTACGTAATCTTATATTTAGGTGTGAATTCGATTTTCTTGTATATACTCATTTAGCAATCGATATCGAAATGCTTCAAATCATTAGTTTAACATATTTAAGTTAACAAAGCTTCTTTAACGCCTGAAGTTAACATAAAGCCATGGCACCATAACGGCAGTGCATGTAGAAGAATTCCGTAATCTTATATTTAGGTATGTAGTCGATTTTCTTGGATCTACACATTTAGCAATCGATATCGAAAATCTTGAAATAACTGGTTTAGCATATTTAGGTTAATTAATCTTCTTTATCTTACTGAAGTTTAAATAAAGCCATAACGGCATAACGGCTGTATAGTTGGGTGAATTCCGTAATCTTTTATTTAGATATAAAATCGAGTTTCTTGTATATACACATTTAGCAATCGATATCGAAATGCATCAACTCATTAGTTTAACATATTTAAGTTAATAAACCTTCTTTAACAATCTGAAGTTGGCATAACGGCAGTGGATGTAGAAGAATTCCGTAATCTTATATTTAGGTATAAAGTCGATTTTCTTGTATATACATATTTAGCTATCGATATCGAAATGCTTCAAATCATTTGTTTGACATATTAAGTTAAAAAACATTTTTTAGCTTACTAAAGTCTACATATAGCCTTAACGGTATAACGGCAGTGCATTTAGAAGAATTCCGTAATGTTATAATTTTATATTTAGGTATAAAGTCGATTTTCTTGTATTTGCACATTTAGCAATCGATATCGAAATGCTTCAAACCATTAGTTTAACATATTTAAAATAATTAACCTTCTTTAACGTATTGAAGTTGATACAAAGCCATGGCGGCATAATGACAGTACATTTGGAAGAATTCCGTAATCTTATATTTAGGTATAAAGTCGATTTTCTTGTATATACACATTTGGCAAGCGATATCAAAATGCTTCAAATCATTAGCTTAACAAAATTAAATAATTAACCTTCTTTACAAAAGCCATAACGGCATAACGGCAGTATATTTGGGTAGTTTCCGTAATCTTTTATTTAGGTATGAAATCGATTTTCTTGTATATACACATTTAGCAATCAATATCGAAATGCTTCAGCTCATTAGTTTAACATATTTAAGTTAATAAACCTTCTTAAACGATCTGAAGTGGGCATATAACCATGGAGGCATAACTGCAGTGCACGTAGAAGAATTCCATAATCTTATATTTAGGTATAAAGTCGATTTTCTTGTATATACATATTTAGCTATCGATATCGAAATGCTTCAAATCATTAGTTTAACATATTAAGTTAATAAACATTTTTTAGCTAACTGAAGTCTTCATAAAGCCTTAGCGGTATAACGGCAGTGCATTTAGAAGAATTCCGTAATGTTATAATTTTATATTTAGGTGTAAAATCGATTTTCTTGTATTTACACATTTAGCAGTTGATATCGAAATGCTTCAAACCATTAGTTTAACATATTTAAAATAATTAACCTTCTTTAACGTATCGAAGTTGATACAAAGCCATGGCGGCATAACGACAGTACATTTGGAAGAATTCCGTAATCTTATATTTAGGTATAAAGTCGATTTTCTTGAATATACACATTTAGCAATCGATATCGAAATGCTTCAAATCATTAGTTTAACATATTTAAGTTAATTAACTTTCTTTAACGTATTGAAGTTGATAAAGAGCCATGGCGGCATAACGACAGTACATTTGGAAGAATTCCGTAATCTTATATTTAGGTATAAGGTCGATTTTCTTGAATATACACATTTAGCAATCGATATCGAAATGCTTCAAATCATTAGTTTAACATATTTAAGTTAATAAACCTTCTTTAACGCACTGAAGTCTACATAGAGCGTTAACGGCATAACGGCAGTGCATTTAGAAAAATTCCGTTATCTTATATTTAGGTATAAATTCGATTTTCTTGTATATACACATTTAGCAAGCGATATCGAAATGCTTCAAATCATTAGTTTAACTTATTTAAGTTAATTAACTTTCTTTAACGTATTGAAGTTGATAAAGAGCCATGGCGGCATAACGACAGTACATTTGGAAGAATTCCGTAATCTTATATTTAGGTATAAATTCGATTTTCTTGTATATACTCATTTAGCAATCGATATCGAAATGCTTCAGCTCATTAGTTTAACATATTTAAGTTAATAAACCTTCTTTAACGATCTGAAGTGAGCATATAGACATGGAGGCATAATTGCAGTGCACGTAGAAGAATTCCATAATCTTATATTTAGGTATAAAGTCGATTTTCTTTTATATACATATTTAGCTATCGATATCGAAATGCTTCAAATCATTAGTTTAACATATTAAGTTAATAAACATTTTTTAGCTAACTGAAGTCTTCATAAAGCCTTAGCGGTATAACGGCAGTGCATTTAGAAGAATTCCGTAATGTTATAATTTTATATTTAGGTATAAAGTCGATTTTCTTGTATTTACACATTTAGCAGTCGATATCGAAATGCTTCAAACCATTAGTTTAACATATTTAAAATAATTAACCTTATTTAACGTATCGAAGTTGATACAAAGCCATGGCGGCATAACGACAGTACATTTGGAAGAATTCCGTAATCTTATATTTAGGTATAAGGTCGATTTTCTTGAATATACACATTTAGCAAGCGATATCGAAATGCTTCAAATCATTAGTTTAACATATTTAAGTTAACTAACCTTCTTTAACGTATTGAAGTTGATAAAGAGCCATGGCGGCATAACGACAGTACATTTGGAAGAATTCCGTAGTCTTATATTCAGGTATAAAGTCGATTTTCTTGTATATGTGCATTAAGCAATTGATATCGAAATGCTTCAAATAACTGGTTTAACATATTTAAGTTAATAAAGCTTCTTTAACGCACTGAAGTGTACATAAAGCGTTAATGGCATAACGGCAGTGCATTTAGAAAAATTCCGTTATCTTATATTTAGGTATAAATTCGATTTTCTTGTATATACATATTTGGCAAGCGATATCGAAATGCTTCAGCTCATTAGTTTAACATATTTAAGTTAATAAACCTTCTTTAACGTATTGAAGTTGATAAAGAGCCATGGCGGCATAACGACAGTACATTTGGAAGAATTCCGTAGTCTTATATTCAGGTATAAAGTCGATTTTCTTGTATATATGCATTAAGCAATCGATATCGAAATGCTTCAAATAACTGGTTTAACATATTTAAGTTAATAAAGCTTCTTTAACGCACTGAAGTCTACATAAAGCCTTGACGGTATAACTGCACTGCATTTAGAAGAATTCCGTTATCTTATATTTAGGTATAAATTCGACTTTCTTGTATATATTCATTTAGCAAGCGATATCAAAATGCCTCAAACCATCAGTTTAACATATTTAAAATAATTAACCTTCTTTAACGTATTGAAGTTGATACAAAGCCATGGCGGCATAATGACAGTACATTTGGAAGAATACCGTAATCTTATATTTAGGTATAAAGTCGATTTTCTTGTATATTCACATTTAGCAATCGATATCGAAATGCTTCAAATCATTAGTTTAACATATTTAAGTTAATAAACCTTCTTTAACGCACTGAAGTCTACATAAAGCCTGGACGGTATAACTGCACTGCATTTAGAAGAATACCGTTATCTTATATTTAGGTATAAATTCGACTTTCTTGTATATATTCATTTAGCAAGCGATATCAAAATGCTTCTGTTGGAGGACTTACTTTGTCGCAGGGAGCCGGAATAAATAAAAGACTTTCTTTATAGTTCATACGACCGTTCACATCTGTGGTTTATTAAGAACTAACAAAATGGATTACAAGAATCTTAAACGTAACCGAAAAACGTTGTTGTTGTAAGGGGAAAACTATAACCATTCGGTGGTTGCCAGATTTTCAACACTCCTCCTCAACAACAATGATTTTCTCTTCAATATCAGAAATTATTGTTTCATACCAAGTAATTCAATTAATTTTACATGTTTTGATTTACAAAGATTTTTAGTCAAAATATCTGCTGGCATATTATCTGTACTTAAATATCTTAAATCAATTACATTATTCTTTACAACTTCTCGTATATAATGAAATCTTATATCAATATGCTTACTTCGATTATGGTAAACTGGATTCTGCGCTAAATGTTGTGAACTCAAATTATCACCATACATTGTGAGCGCCCTCTTGCTATTGTAGCAATCAATCTCACGTAACAAATTTTTCAAATAAACTGCTTCTTTGGCTGCCGCCGATAACGCCATGTATTCAGCTTCGGTACTGCTTAACGCAACTGTCACTTGTTTCTTACTCTCCCAAGAGAATACACAACCTGCCAGAGTGAATGCATAGCCGGTATAGGACCTTCTGTCATCTACGCTGCTGCCCCAATCTGCATCTACGAAGCCCTCTGCTTGCTTACCCGTCTTTCTGAAATGAAGCTTTAAATTTTTCGTTGCAGAAAGATACCTTAGTACATGTTTTGCCGCTGTCTCATGTTCAACATGAGGATCGCAATTTCTTTGCGCCAACTTGCTGACTGAATGTAAGATGTCGGGCCTTGTCGTTACTGCCAAATACATCAACGCGCCAATAAGAGACTGGTATTCTGTAGCATTTACTCTTTCGCATTCAATTGTAGAACATTGAATCTTGAAACCAGGATCAAGTGGAGTAGATGCCCCGCGACACTGCTCCATACCATACTGCTTCAATAAACTTTGTACGTATTGAGAGTGACCAACAGATATATCGCCTACGCTGCCTACACGTTCAATCTCCATTCCAAGAAAATGTTGGATTCTGCCTTTGTCAACAATATCGAAACTCTCAGCGATTTGTCTCTTTATCGCCAATAGGTCTGTCTCACTCGAACTTGCCACGATAATGTCGTCAACGTAAACAGCAATGAAGTTATAACTTTTATCAATATTTTTCGTATAAAGGCATGGCTCATTCTGACACTGCTTGAAACCAATGGATTTTAAAGTGATATCCAACTTACGGTTCCATTCTCTGCCAGACTGCTTTAAACCATATATTGCTCTCTTTAATTTTAGCACTCGATCGGGATATTTGGAATTGATAAACCCTTCTGGTTGTTCCATATATACTTCATCGTCTATCTCGCTATTAAGATATGCCGTTGATACATCTAGTTGATGCATATGTAGTTCCTTTTCAGCTGCCAATGCAAACAGCATTCGTATTGTTGCATAACGTACAACAGGGGAAAACGTTTCGTTGTAGTCAACGCCATACCGCTGGCTACACCCCTTTGCAACTAACCTCGCTTTGTATCGCTCAATGTTCCCATGTTTGTCTCTTTTTTCATTAAAAACCCATTTACAAGGAATTTTTCGTTTTCCAATTGGCAAATCAGTTAATGCCCATGTTTGGTTTCTAATAAGCGATTCGTATTCTCTATTCATAGCCTCTTGCCAGCGTTTACAATTTTTGCTTGACATTGCTTCTTTTACAGTACTCGGTATCTTGCTACTGCTATCAGCTAGATTTACCGTGTGAAACTGCTTACTCGGACGACCAGGTTTGCCAGTACGAAGAATTTTCGGTCTACCTCTTCTTCGTTTTTCGTTTGCATTACTCTCACTTGTGCTATCATACATGATCTCGTTATCGTCCTGTACATCAAGTTCTTCACCTGTTTCATTTTCTGCTTCTGAAGCTGTTTCATATTGCTCCTCCTCGAAATGAACATTCGCTTCTCTTTCAACGTTTAAACTTTCTTCACAATACGACTTTGGTTCTGTTTCTATTTCGACTATAACTCGTTCTGCTTCTTTTTCGCGTACGCTTCCTATCGTAGATTCATCAAAAATGACATCTCGTTTTTCAACTATCCGTCTCTCTCTGCAATCGTACAAACGATATGCTTTTGCTGTCAAAGAGTAACCAACAAATGTGTACTCTTTACCCTTTTCGCGAAACTTATGTTGTTGATTTTTAATTAGACCAACTGCTTTTGACCCAAATATTCTCATATGTCTTACATTTGGCTTATGACCCGTCCAAACTTCGTATGGTGTTTTATCACCAAGTGGTCTCGTAACCGAACGATTTCGAATATAGACTGCAGTTGCCACAGCTTCAGCCCATAACGATTCACAAAGACCGGCCTGCACAAGCATACTGCGAGCCATCTCTACGATTGTACGATTCGCGCGTTCCGCTACTCCGTTCTGTTGAGGCGTGTAGGGAACTGTCAACTGTCTTTGTATACCACTTGCGTTAAGGAAATTATCGAACTCACGATTAACATACTCAGTGCCATTGTCACTTCTTAACACCTTAATTCGTTTCTCTGTTTGACACTCTACTAGACTTTTAAACAATTTGAATTTCTCTAGTACCTCATTTTTATGTTTCAAAAAATAAACAAACATACGTTTTGATTTGTCGTCTATAAAAGTTGTAAAATAACGCGCACCACCTAGAGACACTTTTGGCATAGGCCCACATACATCAGAATGAATTATGTCTAACAAATTCACCGACCTATGCCCACTGTTTTCTGGAAACGGCTTTGAGCTTATTTTTGTTTTCATACACACGTCACAGTTTATGGTTTTTGGTACATTTTTTAAATCTAACCCAATCACCATTTTCTTATTAGACAGCTCTTTTAGGCTTGAAAAATTCAAGTGTCCATAACGTTTATGCCAAGTCATAACATTCTCTTCTGCTACACTGAAACAAGAATGCTCACTCTTACAGTCAAATATATATAAATTATTTCTCTTTGGAGCTTTTAACACAACCTTAGATTTTTGATTTCTTATTATCGCACAGTCACTTTCAAAACAAATAGTTACACCATTGGCAATTGCTTTTCCAACCGATATGAAATTCCCCGCCATAGTCGGCACATATAACACGTCTTTTAAATGTATTTTGCAGTTTGCCTGTATTTCGACTGTTCCTACACCTACCGCGTTTACGTAATTGTCCGATGCTAGCATCACTCTCTCTTTACATTGTCTGAGAGAAACAAACATACTTCGCTCACTGCATATGTGAGTGGACGCACCACTATCAATGCACCACGATGATCTTTGAAAACCCGACACATCTGTCGCCGCTAGCACTGCAAATGAACACTTCTCATTATGACCGGTGTTTTTGTCCTTTTTCGGCACTTTACATTTTGAGGCCATATGCCCACGCTTGCCACAATTGAAACACTTTCCGCTGAACTGTTTTTTCGATATATTATTTTCCCCTTTGGAATGTGCGAGAAAAGCTTGCTGACTGACAACTTCGATGCTTTCTTTCTCCTTTTGACATTGTCTGTCGTACTCTTCCAATAGCTTCACTTTTATAACTTCAAACGTTGGGAATGAATCACGCGTCTCCATCGCAATGACAAAATTCTCGAAATTTCTAGACAAACTGGATAACAGAATGATCACCAGCAGCTCATCACTTAACTTTATGTCTAGCTCAGCTAGCTTGTCTGACACACTGACAAACTCTTGTATGTGTTGAACCATAGACACACCTTCAGACATACTGAGGCTGAGTAACCGTTTATATAAACTAACTTTTCGAATTGGACCACTGGGCTTATACACATTTTTTAACTTATTCCACGCTTCTAACGCACTGGTACAGTTCTTTACGTACCCTAATTGTGATGGTTTCACACTTAACATAATTGTTGCCAAAGCCTTCTCGTTCTCGACTTTCCACTTGGCCAACAATAGCGCATCTTCTGGTTTAGCAAAATCACCACTGACCACAGCCCAAATTTCCGCGTGCACCAAAACACATTGCATTTGAATACACCACGTGTCATAGTTGGTATCATCCAACTTCTCTATTTGGTATAACGAACTCATATTGTACTTTTTCTTAAAAATGACGAACACTTTACGCGACACACGCAAAACCGAATTACTTTTATATTGTTTTTATTTAATTCCGACTTAGGTCCTGGGCCCATAACCTGTTGGAGGACTTACTTTGTCGCAGGGAGCCGGAATAAATAAAAGACTTTCTTTATAGTTCATACGACCGTTCACATCTGTGGTTTATTAAGAACTAACAAAATGGATTACAAGAATCTTAAACGTAACCGAAAAACGTTGTTGTTGTAAGGGGAAAACTATAACCATTCGGTGGTTGCCAGATTTTCAACAGCTTCAAACCATTAGTTTAACATATTTTAAATAATTAACCTTCTTTAACGTATTGAAATTGATACAAAGCCATGGCGGCATAATGACAGTACATTTGGAAGAATTCCGTAATCTTATATTTAGGTATAAAGTCGATTTTCTTGTATATACACATTTAGCCATCGATATCGAAATGCTTCAAATCATTAGTTTAACATATTTAAGTTAATAAACCTTCTTTAGCGCACTGAAGTCTACATAAAGCGTTAACGGCATAACGGCAGTGCATTTAGAAAAATTCCGTTATCTTATATTTAGGTATAAATTCGATTTTCTTGTATATACATATTTCGCAAGCGATATCGAAATGCTTCAAATCATTAGTTTAACATATTTAAGTTAATTAACCTTCTTTAACATATTGAAGTTGATATAAAGCCATAACGACAATACATTTGGAAGAATTCCGTAGTCTTATATTTAGGTATACAGTCGATTTTCTTGTATATATGCATTAAGCTTTCGATATCGAAATGCTTCAAATAACTGGTTTAACATATTTAAGTTAATAAACCTTCTTTAACGAACTGAAGTTAATATAAAGCCATAACGACAGTACATTTGGAAGAATTCCGTAATCTTATATTTAGGTATAAAGTCGATTTTCTTGTATATACACATTTAGCAATCGATATCGAAATGCTTCAAATCATTAGTTTAACATATTTAAGTTAATAAACCTCCTTTAACGATCTGAAGTGGGCATATAGCCATGGAGGCATAACTGCAGTGCACGTAGAAGAATTCCCTAATCTTATATTTAGGTATAAAGTCGATTTTCTTGTACATACATATTTAGCTATCGATATCGAAATGCTTCAAATCATTAGTTTAACATATTAAGTTAATAAACATTTTTTAGCTTACTGAAGTCTACATAAAGACTTAACGGTATAACGGCAGTGCATTTATAAGAATTCCGTAATGTTATAATTTTATACTTAGGTGTAAAGTCGATTTTCTTGGATTTACACATTTAGCAATCTAATTCGAAAATCTGCAAATAACTGGCTTAGCATAATTAGGTTAATTAAACTTCTTTATCTTACTGAAGTTTAAATAAAGCCATAACGGCATAACGGCAGTATATTTGGGCGAATTCCGTAATCTTTTATTTAGATATAAAATCGATTTTCTTGTATATACACATTTCGCAATCGATATCGAAATGCTTCAAATCATAAGTTTAACATATTTAAGTTAATTAACCTTCTTTAACGTATTGAAGTTGATATAAAGCCATAACGACAGTACATTTGGAAGAATTCCGTAGTCTTATATATAGGTATAAAGTCGATTTTCTTGTATATATGCATTAAGCATTCGATATCGAAATGCTTCAAATAACTGGTTTAACATTTTTAAGTTAATAAACCTTCTTTAACGAACTGAAGTTAATATAAAGCCATAATGGCAGTGCATTTAGAATAATTACGTAATCTTATATTTAGGTATGAATTCGATTTTCTTGTATATACTCATTTAGCAATCGATATCGAAATGCTTCAAACCATTAGTTTAACATATCTAAAATAATTAACATTCGTTAACGTATTGAAGTTGATACAAAGCCATGGCGCCATAACGGCAGTGCATGTAGATGAATTCCGTAATCTTATATTTAGGTATGTAGTCGATTTTCTTGGATTTACACATTTAGAAATATATATCGAAAATCTTCAAATAACTGGTTTAGCATATTTAGGTTAATTAACCTTCTTTATCTTACTGAAGTTTAAATAAAGCCATAACGGCATAACGGCAGTATATTTGGGTGAATTCCGTAATCTTTTATTTAGGTATAAAATCGATTTTTTTGTATATACACATTTAGCAATCGATATCGAAATGCTTCAACTCATTAGTTTAACATATTTAAGTTAATAAACCTTCTTTAACGATCTGAAGTTGGCATAACGGCAGTGGATGTAGAAGAATTCCGTAATCTTATATTTAGGTATAAAGTCGATTTTCTTGTATATATACATTTAGATATCGATATCGAAATGCTTCAAATCATTAGTTTAACATATTAAGTTAATAAACATTTTCAGCTTACTGAAGTCTACATAAAGCCTTAACGGTATAACGGCAGTGCATTTAGAAGAATTCCGTAATGTTATAATTTTATATTTAGGTATAAATTCGTATTTCTTGTATATACACATTTAGCAAGAGATATCGAAATGCTTCAAATCATTAGTTTAACAAATTTAAGTTAATTAACCTTCTTCAACGTATTGAAGTTGATAAAGAGCCATGGCGGCATAACGACAGTACAGTTGGAACAATTCCGTAGTCTTATATTTAGGTATAAAGTCGATTTTCTCTTATATATGCATTAAGCAATCGATATCGAAATGCTTCAAACCATTAGTTTAATATATTTAAGTTAATAAATCTTCTTTAACTCACTTAAGTCTACATAAAGCCCTAATGGCATAACGGCAGTGCATTTAGAAGAATTCCATAATGTTATAATTTTATATTTAGGTATAAAGTCGATTTTCTTGTATATACACATTTAGCAATCGATATCGAAATGCTTCAACTCATAAGTTTAACATATTTAAGTTAATAAACCTTCTTTAACGATCTGAAGTTGGCATAACGGCAGTGGTTGTAGAAGAATTCCATAATCTTATATTTAGGTATAAAGTCGATTTTCTTTTATATACATATTTAGCTATCGATATCGATAAGATAATAAACATTTTTTAGCTTACTAAAGTCTACATAAAGCCTTAACGGTATAACGGCAGTGCATTTAGAAGAATTCCGTAATGTTATAATTTTATATTTAGGTATAAAGTCGATTTTCTTGTATTTACACATTTAGCAGTCGATATCGAAATGATTCAAACCATTAGTTTAACATATTTAAAATAATTAATCTTCTTTAACGTATCGAAGTTGATACAAAGCCATGGCGGCATAACGACAGTACATTTGGCAGAATTCCGTAATCTTATATTTAGGTATAAAGTCGATTTTCTTGTATATACACATTTAGCAATCGATATCGAAATGCTTCAAATCATTAGTTTAACATATTTAAGTTAATAAACTTTCTTTAACGCACTTAAGTCTACATAGAGCGTTAACGGCATAACGAGAGTGCATTTAGAAAAATTCCGTTATCTTATATTTAGGTATAAATTCGATTTTCTTGTATATACATATTTAGCAAGCGATATCGAAATGCTT
This sequence comes from Bactrocera correcta, assembly GCA_027475135.1. Taxonomy (NCBI): domain Eukaryota; kingdom Metazoa; phylum Arthropoda; class Insecta; order Diptera; family Tephritidae; genus Bactrocera; species Bactrocera correcta. The sequence goes on along the minus strand of JAPZAG010003136.1, from coordinate 518 downwards.
CAATACATTAGTTTAACATATTTAAGTTAATTAACCTTCTTTAACGATCTGAAGTGGGCATATAGCCATGGAGGCATAACTGCAGTGCACGTAGAAGAATTCCATAATCTTATATTTAGGTATAAAGTCGATTTTCTTGTATATACATATTTAGCTATCGATATCGAAATGCTTCAAATCATTAGTTTAACATATTTAAGTTAATTAACCTTCTTTAACTCACGGAAGTCTACATAAAGCCTTAACGGCATAACGGCAGTGCATTTAGAAGAATTCCGTAATGTTATAATTTTATATTTAGGTGTAAAGTCGATTTTCTTGTATTTGTACATTTAGCAGTCGATATCGAAATGCTTCAAACCATTAGTTTAACATATTTAAAATAATTAACCTTCTTTAACGTATTGAAGTTGATACAAAGCCATGGCGGCATAACGACAGTACATTTGGAAGAATTCCGTAATCTTATATTTAGGTATAAAGTCGATTTTCTTGTATATACACATTTGGCAAGCGAT
>JAPZAG010000319.1:0-12356 GCA_027475135.1 Bactrocera correcta | reverse complement strand
AAATTTATGAATTTTTTTCTAAGAAAAGTCATTCCTCGGCAAACAAAAGCCATTGTGAATGTCAGAAAAATAAATTTCTATCTTTATTTTGACTGCTTTGAGTTAACAGAAAGTTCCATTGGTTCGTGACATAAGGAAAGAAGTTATTATTTTGTCTATATAATTGTGGCATTAAGGCCACTTGATTGCAAAGTCCAGCAAATGTAGTAGAAAATACAAAAATATGCAATCATATATAGTCTAACCTTTGACCAGAGCCCTGAGCAGGCTTTCTGCCTCTGGTTTAGAGGAGGCGTTTCCGCAGAAATTCTTAAAACTTTGCTGTTTTGCAGATCTAATATATTTATTATATATTTGTTATAATATACACATACCTTATAATATATAGTAAACACCAATATGTAAAAGGAAATCGTTCCAACGCCCTATCCGACCAGGAATACGATATATAGTGAGCAAAGGAAGAGCATATGTATATGGATTAATGAGCAGCTGAGCGCACAATGAAAGAAAGCGCACATCCGCATCCGCTACAAAGTTAACCTACCTCTGCTCATTCTTTCACTGATCTCAGCGCGCTCAAGAATTTTATTTCACCGCTTTTCAGTGTTCTTGTTAAGAAAAAGTTAATCTGCCACTTAAGAAGCTACACGCGCATTCCCTCAAAGTAATGGAAATCAGTAACAACAACAAAGAAATTTTAAAATACACACACATGCCAACATTCACAAACTCCTCTAAAGATCCTCGCCGCTGACAGCAGCGAAGTGGTAAAGCATTTGGGGAAGCATGACGCTTAATACCTGCTGCCAATGGCACTACATGTTACTTCCGCCGAAGTTTGGCTTGTTTACCCTCTACCTGTTGGCGTTGATGTCAAGTTGTTGCTAGCAACAGTGTCAATCTAACGAGCGGAAGGGTGGAAGCTAACTTACAGCTCAAATGTAGCTTGTTGCAGAGCAGCCGATGGCGCAGCAACAGTACAAAGTTGGCAGCTTAAATGAAGTTTTATGTCGTGGCTGTTGTGCTCTCGTTTTTGTACTGAACTCCTTCTTGTCGCTGCTTCAGAACTCTTTTGTGTTGTTGTTGTTTTTGTTTAGCATTTTGCATTTCGCTGGCGCATAGCAATAGTTTCAGATTATATCAGAAGGCTCTGGGTATAGGTATTTATCTCACCCAGACGACATGCCGTCGATTGCAATGTGCTGGTGTGAGTGCCAAAGTCATATACACACAGGATGGGTTGAAAGCAGTTCTAAAGAGAACTGGCAAAGTTTGATTTTAAAACACATTAGTTGACAGTTTAATATTGAAGAAAAATGGAAATAATTTAAAATATATTAATAAAATTAATAAAAAAAATTGTTTAAAAACTTAGAGGAGCATTTACATACAAAAATTAAACCTCGTCTTCCTTATTTAAATTAGAAATCGGAAATAATAAATATTCAAAATATTTTATTGCCCAAGAGAAGGTATTCTAAAAAGTTTTTGGCATACTGTTTTTCGGAAGTTGCCTCTTGACTTCTGAATATAAATTTGAATAAAATTTTAAACAACGAAAACAGAGTCGCAATACCCTCACAGTTTAAAATAACTCTTCGAGCTTTATTTAAGATAAAAATTAGACCACGGTTGCCACCTTAAATTCTAATCTAAATAAAAATTTCAGAAGCTTAAACAAAATCATGTTTTTTCAACACATTCTATAAAACTATAGAAGGAAAAATTGTAGTATTTATACCCTGAACAGGATATATTAGGTTTGCCACGCTGTTCATAATAGGTATTTCGAACAGGAGTTAATTGATTCATTAACCGGGCTTTGCTCGATCAAAGCGCTAATTTAGATCGATTTACCATACAAAATAAAAGTTTTATTTTACCACATACTTTATAGAACGAATTGATATCGAGTTGTAATTGGCATGCAACTCTGAAGGTTTTTGTCCAAGCTGTAAACTTGGCTGTGTTTAGCTCTGCCGGTTGTTGTCTAGGCTGTAAACTTGGGTTTGTGCATTCAAAAAAAAAAAAAATAAATAAATAAATCACCTGTTGAACATTAATCAGCAAAAAAAAAAATAAAGAACACAAGCAATTATGACTGCTGATCGTTAATCGAGCCTATCCGTTGGTCTATATGTTCCTCAGTTTTTGAGATATTAATCTGAAATTTTTGTAGCCGTCGTTTTCTCATTAAAAAGCTATTCATTTCTCGGAACGGCCGATATCGGAATACCGGAATACTATAGCATATATCTGCTAAATGAAAAACTTTTTCATTTGCCGAGATATATAGACGAAATTCGGCAGGGATTATTGCGTATGTCAATGGTGCAATTTTCGAACAAATAACTCCCATCGGATCATTAAAGCATATAGTTACTGTACAAACTGAGCAATCAGAGCCCTTGTAAGGATATTCTAGTATTTTTGAAGGGTGTTTAGTTTCTTTGTTGTCTTCAATGTAGAAATTTTACGCAAACTACTTCAGCTGCCAAATATTTAGAAATTCTGAAGGCAAATTTGATTTATTTTTTGTTGCATTTCTTACTTGAAAAACTGTTTTTCTCCCAAGGCCAATAAATAAAAAGATGAATGAATCAACAACTTGAACATGTACAATATTTATTTAAAATATTGTTAAAAAAAATATAAATTTAAAAAATTCTAATATTTGAAAGAAACTTATTGTATTTGTAACAATAAACTAACGTATTTTCTTTTCACTGCTTTTGCTGCAGAGCCAATACAATTTATTTCCTATATTTTATTTTATTTTATTTTATTTTCATTACTAATTTATAAATAAATAATTTATTTTACCAGAGAAAATCTCGCATATTTATTGTCTGTCTTCCAACAATACAATAACAATATTATTTTCATTCTCAAAGTTTTTTTTTTACACTATTTACATGCAGATGCAATACACATCTGCTGGCCTTACTCACGCGGCAGACCTTTGCATAGCAGCATTTCCATATAAGTACGCTTGTGTTTGTATGTATGGGCGCTCACACATATGCATTTATTTACTGTAATGCAGATTTCATAGACTTCATTTGATATAAATATGCAAATAGTATATTTGTTCATACATTTGTGTGTGTGTGTGTGTACATGCGTGTGTGTGTGTGTGTAAAAGTCTTGTTGCTGTCAATACTGCTGGCAGACAGACAACAAGCTTCCGCTAAGAGTCAACAGCTTTCAATGTGATTGCCATTTTTGCCATTCCACCATTTTACACCAGTCATGTTGGTCAACAACTTTACTTACTTAAATGTCAAAGACTGCGTTAAGTGCCATTGCTGACAGGCTACACATACTGCTATATGTTTACTTGAATATATTTATATTTATATATATTTATAATAAAAATAAAATTTAAGAAAGCAAAAAAAAAGGAAAGGTCGAAGAATAAAAATTGAACGATAAAAGCATAAAAATAAATAAAAAATCTTAGGAAGTGTAAAATCGAATTTTAAATTAAGGCAACGAAGAAAAATTTAAAGAAAATATAAGAGTATGTATGTTTATAAGAACTAGTAATGAAGAATGGACCAAAGTTAAATTAAAACTGACATATTTTCAAACATTTTATCAAGGAGAATGTATACATATAGTGTTTGAGGAATAGCTTCATAAAGGTTTGAATCTATTTACAAACATCAAACAACTAAGAAATAATTAGTAATTTCTCTAATACTGAATTTGACCATAATTTTCGCCGTGATCCAAATTAAAGTATCATAAAGCTTTCCGCTCAACGCACGCATATTAGAGTGTTGTTTTGGTTAGAAAAGAGTTATGATAAAGCCTTCAGGCTGCAAACAATTTGGACAACAAATTTTCCAGACATTTTACTAAGGATTTCACTAACGTCTAAACAGAACTTTTAACAGGTCATGGCGTCCATGCTGTGCTGGGAATATTACCAAACGCTATCTGCAGAAGCCGTATGGAAGAAGATGAGGTGGAAAAAGCTCAACATTTCTTTCTTGACTGTTCCGCGTTTGGGAGGTTAAGGCTTAAACCCTTGGAAGTGCATACCTTCAAAAATCTTACCGAACTGACGGGAAAGGAAATTAAACGACTGTGCAAATTTGTATTGGCAACTTTAGAGTTTTTTTTTTACAGGTTCGAACACAGGAATTCTTCATTTCTATGGATTCACAAAGGACTTGATGTAGCAGTTCAGCCGTCTAACTTAACCTAACCTTACAATGAGTACATCTCAGAAAATCAAGTGAAAATTGCATGTCTTTCGGAAATAAATATTTTTCTCACCGACCCTGAAAGCTGGTTCTAAGAAAAAGTTTGAAGGTTTGGGAGCCGCATACACTAACTACACATTTTCATTGATTAAGAAAATCGATTGATTCTTTAGAATAAAACAAAATAAACAAAATAATAATAATAATAAATGAAATTAATCTTTCCTAAACACAATGTTGTTGCGTATAGAGAAACTCCAGACAAATTCGATGAAATTAGTTCTCCTACGTTTGTGAATAATTTCAACGGCTGAAAATGACGAGAAGTCGGATAAATGCATCAGTTAGAACTCTTTTAAGAAAATATTTTAATAACACTACATACAGACATTATATTTTATAAGATTTCTCCGAACTACGCAGAGAGTAATTCGCAATTTCGCACTAAAATTGCTCGCCGAGAGTAATGAGCTGCCGAAGAAGAACGAAAGAATGATGGAATTCCGTGGAAAATATGCCAGGGCAAACACTAACTAAATACACTTCATTTATTTGCATTTGCTTTCACACATACACACATATACAGAAGAGAACGTAAACACGCAAAAACGTGTGAAGCTACAACTGTGCTTGTATTAGTTGACAAAACGGCATGGCAAATGTCGCATCGTTAAGTTAAAAGCTTTATGCAAATGCCTGTATATTCAGGCATGGCGAATGAAAATTGAATCGAAAATTGAAATCAACAGAAATGAGCGCGCAAATGAACACAAACATAAATACACAAGCACACACATACACATATAAATATAGGTTATAAAACTGTCATACACAAAAGCAAATACCAACACACTCACATAATAATTGATTTATGACAGAGTGTGTGTGGTCGAATGATGATTGACTGAATGCTTGAATGCTCCAATGATTGAATTGTTGTCCACTGCTGAATGGCTGTGTGAACGAATTGCATTTAATAATAAAACATATGAAAGGCAAATGGCAGAAGGACGAAAGCAAAGCATAGAAATGAAGAGACAATGTCATTGTCGGCACTTTCATTGGTAGGCAGCAGCAGCAATATCAATGACACACACACAAACACACATACGCACCCACCCATGACTGTGTGTTAACGACGACAGCTGCGTCAGCAATGATAGCAACTGTGCTGCAGGCCGAAATGACAGCAATAAATTGGTATTGCTGACGACAGTGTCGATGATGATGACACACTCAGCGTCGCTCGTGGTAAGTGCAATTGTCAGTAATTGGCAGTGTTGTTAAAAAATTTTAATGACCGCAATTTAAGCTGATCTTTCAGAGGAATATTATTGAATGCTGCCGCCAGTTGGTGTTGAAAAAAGTTTCTACATTGATTTTGTTGGTTTCATTACTTCATTGGAACATGTGGTGTTGTTTTGGTACAATTGAGCAACTCAAAACTCTGTCGGATATGGTATTGTTTATGGGTATAGGTATTGGTTATAGGTATAGGTATAGGTACAGGTATAGGTATAGGTATAGGTATAGGTATAGGTATAGGTATAGGTATAGGTATAGGTATAGGTATAGGTATAGGTATAGGTATAGGTATAGGTATAGGTATAGGTATAGGCATAGGTATAGGTATAGGTAAAGGTAAAGGTATAGGTATAGGTATAGGTATAGGTATAGGTATAGGTATAGGTATAGGTATAGGTATAGGTATAGGTATAGGTATAGGTATAGGTATAGGTATAGGTATAGGTATAGGTATAGGTATAGGTATAGGTATAGGTATAGGTATAGGTATAGGTATAGGTATAGGTATAGGTATAGGTATAAGTAAGTATAGCTTAAATACAAAGAGTCGCATAGGATAGAAATTACATGCTTCAGGATCTACTCAAACAATTTCAATCTTTGGTACATAACTATGTCTTGATATTCTTATGCTTGAAAATGCTGAGAAATGTCTAAAATCGGAACAGAACTTTTTAGGCGCTCAGATCGTATACTTAGATCTTCGTGAGTAGATATGTCTGACTTTATATCGAAAATATTGATTATTCTGAGAGATATAAAATTAAAATTCATATACGATATTTCGCTCTAAACGGCTCTAAATATTTGTACATATATTTCTTTAATTTTTTTGTTGTTATTTTTATTTTTGTTATACAGAATTCTATGAGAATTTCACATCTGTAATGTGATAAAAAAGCACCCGGAATTTGTAAATAAAACGCACAATATTTAACTGTTCATCAATATTTATTTCTTCGCTTTGAAAGTAATCTCCAGCAGATGTAATATACTTATGCCAATGAATTTTCCAGTAATCCAAACACTTTTCATAACTATTTTTGGGATTATCATTCGCTCCCTTTTAAACAAGAAACTAGAAATGATTGTGGACTTGTTTGCATGTCAAGCTCATAAATTCAGAGAGTATGAGACTCTATGAATGTGAGATCGGAATTCGCATGATCTCGCACGTCCAACGAGACCTGCTTACGGCACTCTTTTTGAATAAAGTTCAGCTTTATCTAGACGAGTTGAGCAATAATGCGTTTCATACGTAAAATGATGAGATATGTCAAGCTCTATTGTAATCTTTCTAACAAATCCCGTACTAAGCACCGTATCCTTCACTTTTTAATAATTTTATCAGTTAAGTGGTCGAAGGTCGTCCAGAACGAGGTATTCAATGATCTCTCGACCGTCTTTGATGCCTCGCACCACTCGTTGGCTCACGCTTTTGATAAAACTGAATCACTGTAACCTTTTTTTCAACATTTGCAAAGAAATTGGAAGGCTCACTGTTCAATTTTGGAGGCTTACTTCGAAAACGGAGAAACTGCATTTTTACTTATGACTCAATCTGACGAAAAAATTTGTTTGATACAATACCCAGAAAAAAGTTTACGTTGCCGAATGGTGTTATATTTGCAATTTATATTCACGTAAGTAAAGTACAAAATGTGTGAAAATAATCATAAATTCAGGACCTTTCATAAAACGAATCGCAAGCTGCCCGAATCTTCAGCATTTCGAGACTGGTGTATTTTTTATTTCGGACCTTGCTCTCCAAAACGCCCAAGAGAGAATAATCCATTGGATTCGCATCTGGTGAGTTCAAGAGCCATTGTGTGGTCGTAATGAATTTCAGAACGTTATTTTTCAGCCATTCTTAGTTCACTCGCGCTTTGTGAGACGGTGCTGAGTCTTGTTGAAACGTCCATAGTTTGCGACCGAAACGTTTCTTTGCCCATGGCTTCAAAGCAGCCTCCAGAACACTTTCCCGATAATATATCGCTTTTACTTTGACGCCAGGCTCTTTGAAAACAACTGGAGAGTGCCCATATGCAGTGACAGCGGCCCAAACCATTATTTGTGGCGGGTGCTACCTTTTGGTGGTCAACCGATGACCTAGATTCTGGTATGAATGGTTGGACAAGTAAACCCTATCGTTTGAGATTTAACGAATTGCTCAGTTGGAAAAATTTTTTCGTCAGAAAACACAATGTTCGGAATTTGACCGCTTTCGGCCAACCGAAGCAACTGCTTCGCTCTCTCAAGTCTTACTTGTTGCTGTTTCGGTGTGAGACCATGGGCCTTTTGAAAGGCTTGATCTTGAGCTCATTTTTCAATATGCGTAGGATGCTGCGGTCTGATGTTTTTAGTTCTTTAGCCATTTGATTGACACTTCGTGGTGGATTTCGCTCAAGTCGCTGCTTCACTTTCCGAACCATCTCACGTGACGTTGCAGTCTTTTGATGACCACCGCCATGATGTTTTGCAATGCTACCGGTATCATTGTAACGAGTGATGGTGCAATAAACAAAAACTTTATTCACTTTAATGTGTTTGAGCTCACGAACAATTGCTGGCTGTGATTTTCCAGCTAAATATAAAGCAATCACACTATTACGTTTGAACTCCATCGCTGATCTCCTTTTTTTGCGTTCACTTTTGGCAAAACGCTTTTGTACACTTGTGAACAATACTCCAAACTGTCATTCAGCAAATTTATAAACAGCTAATACCAGTGCGACAGCTGCTTGAACGGTGTGAAGTTCCTTACACTTCGTGCCGGACCCTGTATCTATTTCCAAATTCAGCAAACTGTATCTGCAAAATTTATTACCACTACAACAACAATAATATAAGCAATCAAAACTAATCCTTATTGTTACTTCTTTACTTCGCCTTTATCGCAAGCAATGCGATTAAAACGTTGACAGTTATTACGGATTGAGTCAACCCTTTTCTTAACTGTCAACACTCGTGCAATCTTCGACTCTGTCACATGACCCAAAAAACTATGCCACTTCTTATCAGCATAATTTGCATTTTGGGTGCCATAGCAACTATTATGAATAAAAGTGCTGTCAGTGGAGTCGTTCGGCGACTAACGGTACGGCATATGCATGTATGTGTGCAATCATATAAATAAATACATAATAATAAAGTTTCATATCAGTTTCGGGATATGAGTATGTCAGCAAAATATTATATTGCGCTGTAGTGTGCAAAAAGCACAAACAAAGGAGAGCAAGAAATGTTATGACATTATTTTGAATGCCATGCAGCGGAACAAATGAACAAAACACAAATTGCCCATAAGTGACATGGACAATTTTAATATTACTTACAGCAATATGAAGTGAATATGCATGTGTGTGTGTGTGTGTGTGTGTCTGTTTGTGTATGGACATGATAAGCAAAATTGGCAGTAATAATACAGATTATGACCACAAAAGGAATTTTCATACACATATGTAGTATAAATAAATACATACATACATATTCACCCATACATTCACATATAAACCTCACACATGTACACGCATCTTCATACCGTTACTTTTTAGTGCTGATCTGTGTTTATACTTGTACGTTTTGTGCCTCAGTCGAGGACCCTTCTTACAGGAAGTACTTACACCCCGCTTGAACACTTATGGACCCACACTAACACACACACACACTTTCATTGTGCGTCCGCAGACCTTTGCCTTAACCGCCAACTGCCGCGCCGCGCCTTTACGCTCAATTTCAAGCAATTTTTTATGTGTCTACTTTGCATTTACAATATGTTGCCCATTGCCATTGTTGCCAGCCGGCGCAAGCATAGCTGCAGCGTCAGCAACATTTCAGTGCATCCGCTGACAACTCTGTCGGTCGTACTCGCCTCGTTGTTGCTGTTGTATTTATATACTTCTCCTTCTTCGACACACTGACTCTGCGATAGCGTTTCTCTTGTGGCGTCTTAATGCTTGCCGCACTGATGGCGGCGCGTGTGACAGCAAGTGTGTCCGGTGTTGCGTTCTGTACCGTTATTGTTTTCTTCATTTTTCCTTTGCTGCATTAAGCGCCAGTTAAGGAAGTCATAAATATCGTTCCTTGGGTGGACATGTGAGACATCAGCAGAAATTGCAATAATGAAAATAATAAAAGTGGTTTCTCGGCGTTGCTCTGCGGTGGCTGGCGCGTGGCATTAAAGTCAAATCGTATGCATGCAATGAAGTGAGTTGCGATTAAGGCGAAAAAATGTGCAGAAAATTATTGGCTGACCCATCCGGTGAGACAGACGCTTTCCACCTACAGAGATATCGAACACAATGCCTGGAAATATGCAAACTACACTTGTGCTCATATAATTAAGCCACACAGTCGTTATGGTGTACAAATTCATAAAGGTTGAATTTTATTGATAAATTGAAAAAAAAAGTTTCACAAATTTAAAATAAATTACTTAAACTTTATTGTATTCATAGTTTTTAAATGCTAAATTTGCATTTAAAATCAAAAATCTGGTTTCTTCTTCATTGGCATGTATTTTTCGTGCTCATACAATTAAGCCACCCGCAAAAACAAACTTTCGGATAAAAGAATTCGATGTTTTGTTCAAAAAAAACTTGCCTTATTCAGACTAGTATTTTATTATTAACCTCTTTTGCAAAATTACTTACCTGTAGGGTTGGCTCATTGTACAAAAAAGTGTGTCACATTGGTCCGGAGTAATTTTGCTCCATTCTTCCTATAAAATTTGCCATAATGTAGCCCTATTTGACGGGTTTCTCGGCGCAACTGCCCTTTTAATAATCCCCCATAGATTCTCTACATACTACACTTGATGCGGTTCGTCGCAAGCCAGTCCTTAACGACCCTGGAGCAGCGCTTTGGGTCGTTATCCTGGATGTAATGTCCAAGCTAGTGGTAAATCATCGGCGTAATTTCCCTTTAAATGTTCTACTAAAATGTCCTTGTACATACTGTCAGTCATTTTGTCCTTTACTTGTACAAGTGCTCCTACTCTGCATGAAGTAAAACACCCCCATACCATGACTGATGATCCACCATATTTTACAGTTTTTTTAGTATACCGTGGGTTCATTTCTTGTAGCGGTGGTCGTCTGACATAGGGTCTACCATCGTTCCCGAAGATATTAAATTTGGATTTATCACTCCATTCAACAAAATCCCAGAATTTTGAGTCCTTTTCTTGGTGCTCCCTCGCAGACGATAACCTTCGCTGGATGTTCTTCTTTGTAACGATCGGTTTCCTTCGTGCAATTCGCCCATTTAAGGAATTTTTCTCTAAACTATGGCGGACTGTCTATGCTGATACCCGTACACCATGGCTTTACTATATTTGGGCTCTAATTTCGCTCGAAGTCAAAAAAGGATCCACCTTACTCATCCGTACTATCTGCCTGTTGTCGTTAAGAATTGTCTTTCTGCGGTTTTTACGGGGCAGATTTTCAAAAGACTTATGCTCTTTAAAATATTGTAAAGCATTTTTAACCCTTTCCATAGAAAATGTTATATATTCCATTATTTTCGCAATATTTTTGAAGTTTTGGTAACATTTACATATGCCTCTTTTCTTGCATGGAACTGAACTCTTATTCTTACCCATTGTTTAGAAAACTTTTAAATTAAATTCAATCAATAAACTTTTAATTTTTTTTTAACAATTTTTTTACACAGATCGTGATTGCTAAGATTTCGTTACACCGGCTTAATTATATGAGCACACCCTACTAGATCACCTGCGAATTTATTTTAATTTTTTCGCAAACCACGATACTTATTTTTCTGATTACGATCTTAGTAACTTCCAAACATATAACGGAACTTTTTTCCATACCATTATACAAAATTCAAAACTAATTCAATGCATTTTTTTTCTGAAACGTTATTTTGCTATGCAGTGGTTTAATTATATGAGCACAAGTGTATATGTAATTGAATAAGGATATGGCAGTCGACTCTTTAACTAGTTTTCGTTAACTATAGAACGACATTTGACAGCACATAAAGAGAAAGTATTTGGCAGGCGCTCAGATCTACATCAATTCTTCCGAAGCTTAGAGCTATAATAAAAGAATGTGCATAATATCTGCCCATTAGCATGCCGAGGACTTCGAAATACTAATCCAAGGATGCATAAACCTGTAGATGGCAAGCGAAAGGAAAGCTACAGGAACCTCATCAAACCGCTTGAAGATCTCGCGTATGCACAGATGATATTTGCGTACTATGCTGTGTGTGAAGCACTCCGTATGTGAAATCTGGCTTATAGCCGACCTCCACTCACTCCAATAATTCGCATCTTTATTAACAGACGCCTACAGCGTATCTTCAAGGTATGGTAGCCTAACTTAATTAGCAATGAAGACCAAAAAAGGCAACTTGGAGCCCATTGTGAATTACATATATCAAATTGCGAAAATGAAGATGGATAGGTCATACACTACAAAAGGATACTACAAGAGTTTGCCGACAAGCTCTGAACAGCAACCCCAAAGGAGGTCGTAAGAGAGGCACCCTTAATACCACGTGATGGAGATTCTTTCAGAAAAAGTAATTATGGAACAGAACTATTTGAGTTTTATACTCCAGGGGAGCACACAGGAAATGATGATCTCGTTTAACAAGCAGAGACAATATACTGAATACATAGAAGAAGCATTGGCAGAAAGCATTTGACAACGTTTCAATTGTTGCTACACTATTCTTGAATTCGAAATCCTTTCAAGGAAAGTTTAAGAATAATCTTAGAATCATTACGAAGCTTCAATGAGAATGAATTTTTAGGATAATTTTAGGATAAGTGCTGATTTAGCCTAATTGATGTCATTAGCACAT
>JAPZAG010003135.1:0-12205 GCA_027475135.1 Bactrocera correcta | reverse complement strand
TCTTTGATTCCCATTTATGGCCTCTTATAATTGCTCATCTTTCTTTTCTTGGGCCGTTTGCTGTTCTTGCTTTTCTTCTTCCCTTTCTCATCTTCTTGTCTCCTTTTCTCCATTTCCAAGCTGGCGTTAATCCTTGCAGCTTCCTCCTTTTGCCAGCTTGTTAATTTTGCCTCCTCATGAAGATCCAGCTGGTTCACTACTAGCTGCCCTTTTCGTGCCTCTTCCTCTTCCTCTTCCCTTTTGTGTATTATTTTCCCCTTTTGGATCAGCATCACGGGAAAGAAGAGTAGTCACCCCTTCGAAGAGTGACCCCAAGCTGGGCAGGATTTGGGTTCGACAGGTGCTCAAGCATGGCCCTCATTTCGTCCTGTCGAAGCTGCTGGATTCTGGTAGGCTGTAAACTCTGCTCGTAGCTCGGCTAGTTCATCTCTCGTTTTCTCAGCCTCTGAACGAGCTAAGCAGCATCATCAGCAGCCTTTCCGCGCTGCATCCTCAGCCCATACTGTCTGTTCGGGGAAGTTCTTCGTGGCGAGCTTGAGAAGTACTTGTGCCAGCCACGGGCATTGCATGGTTTCGAACAACAGCCATGATGCGCTCAAGTTGAGCCATCCTCTGAGTTTGATCAGCCATAAATTGACGCACCTCGCCAATGAACCCCTTCTCGGCCTGTGGATCAAAATCAGAAGTGAGGAAGAAGGAGATTTAAATAGTACCTTTCGATGGAGGGGACTTGGGTGCTTCCAGATTTCCACCCATGACTTGCAACTGCGAGTCCTCCTCTCGAACTTTTTCCCCTGAGGTTCAGCAGGAGCACTGGGATCAGAGCTTGAAGGTAGCTCCATTCAGGCGCTTCCCGGTTTCCACCTGAGGGATGGATCACTTCTCGCTCGTCACCTCTCGAACCTGGAGCCTCAGCTTCAGCAACTGGTTGGTTTGGTTCAGCCAAGGAGGGTACTTCTGGTTGGATGCTTCCCGGTTTCCATCCAAGGGAACTTCCCTCTCAGCTTCACCTCTCGAACCAGTGCTGGTAACTTGGTCAACTGCTGGTGGTGGTGGAGATGAAGGATCGATAGGTGCTTCCCTGTTTCCACCTTCGATATCAACATCAACTCCTCAGCACTTCTCGAACCAGCAGGACTTGTGTCATTCTGCTCTCGTTGCTCATTTTGCACCTCAGTTTCCTCGGATGATTCTGAAATCTCGATTGGTGTAGGAGGAACTGGTGCCCCCCTCCATCCAGGCAAAGTTTGGAGCAAACGGAATTTCAAACCCCGTTTCCCCCCGAACAGTTTGTGCTTCATCTTCATCTGTCGAGGGTGTGGACTCATGCGGTGGCAGTAAAGGATCTGAGTTTTGTGCCACTCCTTGTGCTTCAGATGTTTTCAACATTATCTCTCGAAGCACTCGCATGAAGTACCAAAGCAGAATCAGCAACTTGGGACACGGGAAATTGCGGCTTTTGGCGATGGGATGATCAGTGCTACCCTTTCGCAACCCCAGAGGTTTCTCCTGGACCTCTCGTCACTCTACTTGCTGTCCCAAGGATAAGGCAGTAGCTAGTCTGAGATCTTCGTGAAATCGAGCGTCTTCAACTGGATCTAACTCAGACTCAGCTTTCTTCTTGTGCATTAGCTATCCCTTGCCTTTGTCAGTTCGCCCAAGATTCCTCTTGGTCACATTCATTTCATGGGCAAGATCAATCAGTTCAGTGGCTGGAATTTCTGTCAGATTTAACCAATTAAGAGCGAAGTCCTCCTCAGCCACCATGCTTGCAGCTCTCATTATCATTTGGGTCAATGGGCCAGTTCTCCATTCAATCCATCGAAGAACTCTGGAGAATTCATCAATGATCACATTCTCACTTTGATCCAACTGAGAGCAAAACTTCTGCGGTGATGCACACTTACTGCCTGTTCATTGATCTCTCGATGACTGCCCGAAAGATCACCAATCAGCCCGACATCTGCCAATGCTTGTGTGATAACTCTCTCAACTTGTGCAGATTCTGTGGGCGTAAAAATACATTTTCAGCTTCTTGCACTGGGTCCCTGACCACAGTGCCCTGATCATCAGCAGCTTCTTGAGACGAACATTATCACCCGCTGCTGGAACATCTATCTCTCGAACCACCTCTCGTGGTTCCTCTGTTTCAGCCTGCACTGGATCACTGATCCCAGTGCCTTCAACTCCTCTAACCTCCTCTCGAGGTCCAACACCAGACTCAGCAGCCCCCTCAGCACCATCAACAGCAACATTCAAATCCAAAAAATAAAGCCCCAGATAGAGATCTAGTAGGGGGCACTCTCTCAATCTCAGCAGCCAGTGTAGGCTGAGATTCCCCCTGGGCCTGTGCCCTGTTCTCGAATGGTACTTGGATCATCACGGGAGCCACTTCTCGAACCTGGCTCACAGAACTTTCTTGGCCTTCTTGGCCTTCTTTTGGCAGTTGAACCCTTTTAATCAAATTACCTAAGGGTTCATCATCAGAGTTCACACACTCTGGCTGGGCTTTCCTTTTGCCCTTGGCTCTCGGCTTGAGGGAGATGGTGCATCCTTAGCACTTTACCCTTCGGAGCTTGAGATTTCGTCCTACCCATATAGGTATTTCGATGAATCTCTCGCCCCTCCCTCAGTTCCAAGCCCTTCAAAGATAATAAATATTGAACAACAAAGCCAAAACCAACCTTCTTGCTGATCAACTGGTTGGCGCTAGAAACTGAGCCTTGCACTTGCTGTGATAAGGAGTCGAAAATAATTTGAGCCCAGTCCATTTTGACTCTGTTCCAGATGGCATGGAGAACCTTGAGGATGTCTAGGTTGATCTCATCAGTTCCAGACACCTTGCCGAGGACGAATTTCATGATTAAATCAGCAGCGAGAGCATACCTCTCCTGTAGATGGAACTTTCGGAGGGCAGAGGTTGCTCGTGGCGGTGCAGTCTCCAACCGGATTTTCTCCCAGAATGTCTGCTTGTCAGCTCATAATCCGAAGGTGCTGGACTGCGTCCTCCGTCGCTTGGAAATCAAATGCCGCCCTTAGGTCACCCACAGCCGTCGTAATGTGGATTCCATTGACGCGGGTCTCGATTGCCCCCTTTCGTGACCTTGGCATTTGCGAACCATTCTGTGAAATCCAGCGTGTGGATGGTTCGGTAGTCACGCTCCATGTATTTGAGGAGCCCTGCCTTCTCGAATTTCTTGGGGACCTTCTCTGTCCTCTTTGGGTTCTCCGAGTGCTTGACGAACCCATTTTTGTCAAGGATGCTTCCCGCCTTGACTTGCTTCATTTGGGTGCGAATGTGCTGCACCTGCTTCTGGTAAGCGTCGGTGGAAGAGGTTGAAGATGATAAATCGGACGCCATTGTTGAAAGTTTAAAGGTTTTGGAGGGAATGTGAATAGTATTCGGATTTTGGGATTTTGGGTATTTGGTTGTGATTGTGAATCCGGGTAAAAAAGATGGGTATAGCTTTTATAGTGCCGGATTTGGGTCGGATATTTGGGTAGGGTTGAGAATTGGGTCACGGTTGTGATCCGGTTTATTTAAAAATAAGCAAAAGGTCAAGAATCCCCTTTTTATAACGGTTAAAAGTAAAAAGAGTGGTAAGGGTAATTTTGGAATATGAATGACGGTTTTGAGTGGAGGTTTAAATAGGATAAACTATTATAAGCATGCTCCCATTATCCGAGATAGAGACCTTAAAACATGGGAAACCGTCAGTAACTGATGGCCACGTGGAAGTCATTAATTTCCAGAAATAGCCGTTCAGCACTTATCCGTTGAAGCATTAAGTTTTACCTCTCGAAGGAAAAATTTTTCCTCTTGTTAGTTTAAGGATCTTCCCCCTGAGTGATTGATCCCTAAACCTCCTTATACCTCCATTTAAGTCTTCCATTGGTTAAGGATATTCCCCCTGAGTGTTTTAATCCCTAACCCTCCTTATTCCTCCATCAGAGATATACGAATAGTCAGTTGGTAATCTTCATGGAGCTCTCGAACTCCCTTCTTCGAGACATAACGTTTAAGCTTAAAACTGACAGTGTATCTCTCGAATAACTTTTCGAACACAGATTGCGATAGAGACATAAGATTGATTCATTCAAAAGATGTCACTTAGAACATTTCCTTAAGTTCATTTAGTGATTCCAAAAACATTACATATGAACCAATATCCTATTAGATTCCAGAGAAACTTATGTTTGGCCTTGGTTAGCCAACTGGAAATCTAAATTAGAACGAGAACTAGCCATCTACATCCTATTCTGACTGGTGGCCTTCTTGTTCTCCTGCCTCTCCGCTGCTGCACTCCTCAGGAGCTCCTTCTCCCTTGGTTGTGAGGAACTTCTTTTCCAGAATGTGCAGCGGTAGGAGTCCTGCTAGTGCAAGCATCTTCACCTGACTCCAATTTCCCATCACTTTGGATCATGCATTTAGAGATCCATTCATTATGGATGGGAATAGGATGCTCGCTTATGATCTTGCTTGGATTATCAGGAAGCTCCGCAATCTGTTCACCCGTCGTTAGATCTGGATCATTTTCTCCTTGGAAGTCTTTGGACTTGATTGCTGATTTCCTCCCTCTATAAAAGAATGGTACATCATCTTTTCCTTTCTTCTTCTCCATGAAGAAGTTGATGACATAAACTGATGAGAAAACCCCTCTATTTATACCCCAAAAAAGTTGAAACTGTAGATTCACGGGTTGCTACATTGAATGACCATTCAAAGCTATGTAACTCCAAAGCTGCCATAAAGTTAATAAAAACGCTCCTCACATGCGAAACAGTGCATGGCACTTAATACAAGACGATAAGATTTGACCATTCAACCCAATTCTATCATTCCCAATTCTAACCTTAGTTGAGAGAATCTATTTTCACACAAGGCTTTAGTGAAAATATCTGCTAGTTGCTCCTCCGTTGCAACATATTCCAACGTGATATCCTTTTTCTCAACAGGGTCCCGAATAAAGTGATACTTAATATCAATGTGCTTTGTCCTTGAGTGTAACACTGGATTCTGAGTGATAGCAATAGCACTTGTGTTGTCACACATAATTTTCACTTCCTTACTTTAAACCCCCATAATCCATAAGTTGTTGCTTCATCCATAAAATCTGAGCACAACAACTTCCAGCCGCTACATATTCTGCCTCAGCGGTGCTTGTAGCTATCGAATGCTGTTTCTTGCTAAACCATGAGACAAGTCTCCCTCCTAGAAACTGACATGTCCCTGATGTCTCTTTCGATCTATTTTGCAACCGGGAAAGTCCGCATCTGAATATCCCATAAGTTCGAAAGATCCACCTCTCGGATACCAAAGCCCAACACTTTGCGTACCTTTGAGATATCTAAGGATCTTTTTCGATGCATTCAAGTGACTTTCCTTAGGACTTGCCTGAAATCTAGCACATACACCTACTGCAAAGGATATATCTGGTCTACTGGGAGTTAAATATAGAAGAGATCCGATAATACCCCCGATACGTTGTTTGATCGACCTCTCGACCTTCGCTGTCAACATCGATCGTAGAGAGGTTCCCATTGGTACTTTGACTGAAGATTTCCCTTCTATGTTGTATTTCCTGAGCAGATCCTTGGTGTATTTCTCCTGGTTGATGAAGATACCTTCTTTAAGCTGTCTGACTTGAAGCCCCAAGAAAATAATTGAGCTCTCCCATCATGCTCATCTCGAACTTCCCTTTCATCAAACTGGAGAACTTCTCGCATAGGTCTGGATTGGTGCTCCCAAAGATAATATCATCCACATAGATTTGCACCAATAAGATATGATCCCCATCCTTAATTCTGAACAACGTTTTGTCCACTAGGCCTTTGGTGAACCCACATTGTAGTAGAAAACAGGATAGTGTGTCATACCAAGCTCTCGGAGCTTGCTTTAAGCCGTAAAGTGCCTTCTTTAACTTGTATACTTTGTCAGCTCCCACGTCCTTCAAGAAACCCGGAGGTTGTTCAACGTACACCTCTTCTTCGAGAAGACCGTTCAGAAAAGCGCTCTTGACATCCATTTGATACACTTTGAAGTCTTTGAAGGCAGCATATGCGAGAAATATGCGTATAGCTTCGAGACGTGCCACGGGAGCGAAGGTTTCATCAAAATCTATTCCTTCCTCCTGGCAATAGCCTTTAGCAACAAGTCTGGCCTTGTTCCTAACAATGACTCCATCCTCATTCATCTTGTTTCTGAAAACCCACTTCGTGCCAATAACGTTCTGATGATGAGGTCTCGGAACCAGTTCCCAAACGTCGTTCCTCTCGAACTGATGAAGTTCCTCTTGCATGGCTTGCACCCAATCTGGATCACCTAGAGCCTCATCAATCACCTTAGGCTCTATTTGAGATAGAAAGCAGGCTAGCATGCTTTCTCGATAGGCTGATCTGGTCCGAACTCTGTCTCGTACATCTCCAAGCACTTGATCAGGGGGGTGACCTCTCAACCATCTTAAATCTGGTTGTGTTTCCTCAGTTGATGCTTCCGTCGTGGATTGAGGTAAGGTTGATCGTTGTAATCTGAATTGGCTCAACTGATCTGGGTGTTTTCCTCCTTGGTGAATTCTTCATTGTCCGATTCTGACTGGAGTTCTGCTACATCTCGAGCTATCGAACTATCGAGAGGTAGATCTGATCTCTCGATAGACTCTGGCTGAATTTCCTCTGGACTTTCAGCTACTTCCGTTGTTTTTGATGGTTGATCTGTTATGCTCTATCATAAAAAGAGACGTGTATGGATTCTTCAACCACCAACCTTCGCTTGTTGAAGATTCTGAATGCTTTGCTTGTCGATGAGTATCCCAGAAATACTCCTTCATCCGCCTTCTCATCAAAGGCTCTTAGTTGAGTCTTCCCGTTGTTGTGGACATAACACTTGCATCCAAATGTATGGAAGTAACTCACATTCGGCTTCCTTCCTTCCACAACTCATATGGAGTCTTTCCAGCTCCTTTCACGATCAAGGACCGATTTTGGGTATAGCATGCTGTGTTGACTGCTTCTGCCCAAAATCCCTGAGATATGTTGGCTTGTGAGATCATGGTCCTTGCTGCTTCCTTGAGAGTTCTGTTCCTCCTTTCAGCAACTCCGTTCTGTTGAGGAGTTCGAGCAGCTGACAGTTGATGATGAATCCCGTTGTCGTTGCAGTAGCTCTCGATCACTTGATTCACGAACTCTCCACCTTGGTCTGACCGGATCTTTAATATCGAGACATCCTTTTCAACTTGCATTTGTTTCAACAGATTTGGCAATGCAACTTTTGTCTCGCTCTTCTTGGTTAAGAACACGGTCCAGGTGAATCTTGTGTAGTCATCTACTACCACAAGAGTGTACTTCCTTCCTCTTACGCTGGGTGGATCCACTGGTCCAAATAAGTCCATGTGAAGGAGACTTAATGGTCTAGTGGATGATGTCTCGGCTTTGCTCTTGAAAGAGGATTTGATCTGTTTACAACGTTGACATGCCTCACAAATCTTATCCTTTCGAAACGTCACTTGAGGCAGTCCTTCCACAAGATTCCTCTTGGTAAGCTTGTTGATAGTTTTGAAGTTCAGATGGCTAAGCTTACTATGCCAATCCCAGCATAAGTCTTCCTTGCTCCTTGCTAGCATACATAGGGATGGTTTGGCAGATCTCCAATCCACTATGTACATGTTTCCTTTCCTTGCTGCTTCCAAGACAACTTCGAGAGATTCCTCTTGTATGATTTGACATTTGCTTTTGGTGAAGATTACTTTGTAGCCCTTGTCACAGAATTGACTTGTGCTAAGGAGGTTGAACTTGAGACCTTCAACGTAGGATACCCCCTTTATCACCAATCCATTCTTATGGATTTCACCAACAGCCTTTGTACGTCCTTTCTTCTCGTTGTCTCCAAATGTCACCAAGGGACCTTCGATAGGTTGGATGTTCTCTAGCAGCGTTAAGTTTCCCGTCATATGTCTCGAACATCCACTGTCAATGAACCATGTGTCCCTGGTGTCCTGCAAGCATATCAAGCAGATTTAGGTACCCAAACTTTGGGTCCTGATGGGTTAGTGAGTTTAGGCATCCATTTATACCTTGGACCCATTACTCCAGGTCTAGGTGCAATGTAGCCATTATACGTTTGATAATCAAAAGGAATGCTAGCAAAGACTCGGGGCCTTTTAGGTACGTAGATCAGTTTGGTTGAGGCTTGTCCTCAGGTTTACGCACCATACCCTTCATTGCCTGTTTGGTCATATGATACCGTAGAAACTGGACTTTATTCCACGGTTCTTGTTCTTCTGACCAATCATCACTAGATGGGAAGTGTCTGCCTGCTTCCATCCGTGATAACCTACCCTTTTGGATCTCAGACCTTCCATACTTACCTTGAGGTGCATTGTATGGAGTGTAGCTTTTCTCGTACTTGGAATGGCCTTGCGAGAGATAACTAGATGATCTCTCGATAGTGTTTACCCGGCCATTCTTCGTAGCTTTCCTATACTTTCCATTTCTGGTGTATAGGGACGGTTTGTGAATAGCTACCCTGGTCCTTTCTACTGGTCCTTTATGACCCTTGTTTGGTTTGGGTTGAGATCCTCCATTATTTGAAGTTCCCAAACCAGTGGTCTGTTTATCTCTCGAGAGGTTGTTCTGACGGAACCCAAGTCCGGTTCTATCATTTGTGGGTCTATGATCATTTACCATTTTCTCCATAGCTTTGGAGGAATTAGTATATGATGCAATGACCTCTTTGAGGTTAAGCTCTTTAGCCTCTCGAGTTTGCACTCTTCCTTAAGTTGGATTATTTCAGCTTCTAAGTTGCTTACTTTGAGAGTTAACTCTGAATTCTCTTTCGAGACATTCTTAAGTATTTCTCTTTCAGCAATTAGTCTGCTGTTTTCCTCCAGCGTTTTAGCATGAGTGCTATTAGCGATTTCAAGGTTCCTTCTGAGCAATTCCATAGTCTCGAAGGGATCCTCATCGCTTCTAAACGAAGAAACTTGAGAAGTAGAAGATAGAGCAGCGAGAAGTAGAAGTGGAGGTTACCTCATTATTTATAGCCATCAAGCATTGATCCTCCTCTTCTGTAGTGTATAAGCAGATGAGCCCCCTCTCATCCTCTGAGCTGCTGCTGCTATCGCTGGAGCTCGATGTCTCGGACTCCTCGATTGCCTTCTCGAGTTCTTCAGCAACAAGCGCCTTCCTGCGCGGATGTGTCTTTGTTTCTCCCTTGAAGCCACCTTGTGCTGGCTTCTCTCTGGATTCCTCCTTCCTTCTGGAATCCCTTCCTTCTTGGCCTTGATACTTACTTACCATAGGGTAAGGGCATTCGGCCTTGAAGTGACCAGGTCTTCTACAGTTGTAGCAAAGACCTTGATTTTCTTCCTCCGTTCTCTTGGAAGTGAATCTTTCATTTTTCCTTCTTGAGGAGGAAGGTGAACTTGTATTGCTCTCGGTGTTTTCTTCATGTATTTCCTGAATTTTCTCATAAAAAGAGCAAACTGTTCATCAGATAAAATATTTGTGGGTTTAGGGTCTGACCTTGAAGATGTGGATGGTTGTTCAGCAACCAGTGCCACATTTCGTCTGTCCACCACGTCCTCATCTCTCGGGAACATCTCGAACTCGAAAGCTTTGAGATCTCTGAATAGTTGATCGGTTGTGGTGTTCTTTAGATCCCTGTGATCTCGCATTGTGATCACCTTCATTTCCCACTCCTTTGTAAGTCCTCGAAGACCTTTAGTTCAATTCCTTTTGAGGAATCTTCTTTTCGAGATCAGCAATCTCGATAGATAGCTTGGTGAACCGAGATTCCATGCTGTCGATGCTTTCACCCGGCTTCATCTTGAAGTCCTCGAACTTCTTCATGGCTACGGTGAGCTTGTTCTCCTTTTCCTGTTCGTCACCTTCACCAATTAACATCAAAGTATCCCATACCTCTTTCGCCGTTGTGCATTTTCTTACTTTCGGGAAGATGGTCTCGTCTATGGCTCTGAAGAGAATGTCCTTGGCAATGTTGTCCAAGTTGTTTCTCTTCCTATCATCACTTGTCCATTCTTCCTTAGGCTTTGGGACATACTTTGGTGTGTCTTTGGTTTGTTCAGCAGCGGTGTTGACCATCACAATCTTGACTGGTCCGAGTTTTATAACTTCGGCCATCTCATCATGGAGGGCTGATAAGTACGCAAGCATGCGTGTTTTCCAGTCATCGAACCTGCTAAGATCAAAAAGGAGATGTCTCGACAACATGCTGTCCATATTGAAAATTTTATCTCGTGCTTTGAAAAGATTTTAAAAGATTTTCAAAGAAGGATCTCTAGGCAATATAAACAAAGGTTTATATCGATCAGAGAACTTGCTCTGATACCAATTGTTGGTCCCAAGGGGATGGGGTACAAGTCTAGAGGGGGGGGGTGAATAGACTTGTATAAGATTTTGCAAATCTTTTCGACCTCTCGTGTGTATTGAACTTAGGATGTTTAGGTTCGATACCTCACAAGATGAAGACAAAGTTTTATGCGCAGCGGAAATAAGTTATCCCCTTATTAGTTAGCACGAGTTTGAGTTAGTTCGAGAAGTGATTATATGTAGTGCAGTTCGAGAGTTAGATAGCGAGAGATAAAAACAGAAAGTAAATGCGAGAGAGATTTTTAAGTGGTTCGGCCAACCCGCCTACGTCCACTCTTCTTCTAGAAACTCCCTAGAAGGATTGCACTAAAACTTCCCTGTTTTCAGTACAATATCGAGCGCTTGAGCTTTGATCACGAAGCCCGCCTCAAGCCTCAGGTTTTTCGCCCCGCCTCTTGTTACTCCACCTCTCGAGCACTTGAGCTTTGATCACCAAGCCCGCCTCAAGCCTCAGGATCTTCACAAGACGACTCCCAGGTTACTCCGCCTCTCCTCAGGTTTTTCTCCCCGCTTCCAGCTACTCCACCTCTCGAGCACTTGAGCTTTGATCACCAAGCCCGCCTCAAGCCTCAGGATCTTCACTAGACAGCTGCCAGGTTACTCCGCCTCTTCTTGCTTAATCCAAAGCAAGGACCTTTGGTTGTCAAAATTTTAATGTAACAATCTCCAATCTGACCGCAAGCTATCGTTGAAATAGATTCGATGTAGAGCTGCTTCGGTCACCTTCTGGATGTGTATATGTTTAAGCTTTGTAACTCTCTCAAACACTAAGATGTGTTTTTCTCGCTGTGTTGAATATCAAGATGATATTCCAGATTTAGCACTTGCACTTGAACGTTTGTTTAGACACTTTTTAAATCACTTAGAATTCTCGAACTTCTTAACTTGTCTCTTTTTGCTTGTGTCTTCACGTCCTTATATATGAGAGTTTAGGAATAATTCCGTTGGAGGGAAAACTATTCCGTTTGAAATTTGTCTCCCATGCTGATCATGGGTCTTGAGCATTTTCAGCATATTCCATGGAGTGGTGGTCTTGCAACTTGTGCCTTTTGTCTTGTAGTGAATATTCTTTAATCCACTTTCTAGAGTCCATGCTCCACTTACTCCTTTAGGCAAAAGTTTCTCTTTTTATATTCCCATGATCCTTGATTTAGGGAATAAGACCGGCTTTGGATTGGTGCGCTTTTTATCCGTTTGTTGTGCAATTCTGACGTGGCATCCACTTCCGGTAGATCCATAACGTTCTGTACGCACTTTCCTTTATCTCCATGATATTCTTCTTCTCCAAACTTAGATTATTTTAATCTAAGCTACTTTTATTTCCGTTCAGCCTTTTTGGAGAAGTATCGAGACCTGATATGATGTCTCGCATGATCGATGCTTAGAATCCACGTCTCGAACTGGATTGATGTCTCGAGAGATCCTATCTCTCGAACTCTGCCTATGTCTCGAGACTTAGTTGATGTCTCGCAGACCCTTATTCCTCCAGTCTTGTCTCGTGCTTTCTTCTGATCTGACTATGTACTTACAACACGAAAACTTCTAATATGTTCAATAAGTTTACCTTAAGCTTAAATATTTCCGAGTTGAGCTCAAAGTTACCCGGTTATATTTTCGCTCTTAGTTTACTTGTCGAACTTACATAAATTCCTATCTTTCGAGACTTAGGGGATTCTGATTTACATTTGGTATCATCAAAACCTATTACATAAGGTTCCTAACAAAAGCCTTCAGAAACTCAACGCGATGTTCAAATTAAATTTCAACGAACCTTTTCCCCTAAATAAGGGCCGATTTAAAATTTTTTTCCCCAAAAAGT
>JAPZAG010003134.1:0-12208 GCA_027475135.1 Bactrocera correcta | reverse complement strand
AGTATTCAAAGAAATTTCGAAAATACTTCTCTTACATTAATTTACTGCTTATAGTTTTTGGCTTCATATAATATCAGTATTCAGTTCTGTTAAAAATGTCTACAAACTCTCTATAAATTCATACCGTTAAAATTTTAAATTTTAGATTATTTCTAAATTACTCACTTTAATATATTTATTTATTGCTTGTAACGTTTACTCCTAAACACAGTTAATCTAACTTATGTGAAACAGCTCTACAAACGCTCTCAACGTTCATTCTGTTAAAATTTGAAATTTGAATTCTTTCGAATTTACTCTTCTTAAATTTGTTTATGGAAAAAAATCTTTACTCTTATACAAAATCGGTCCAAGTTTAACTTACTTATGGTTGTATATACTATATAAAAGTTTAGCATCTTTCGAAATTACTCCCTACATAAGTATTTACACATTGCCAGTAACTTTTACTCTGGCACAGAATTGGTTAAAATTTAACCCACTTCTGCTAAAAATAGCTACACTCTCTGTCAACGCTCATGCGTCTATTTGCTTATATTTATATATTGCAAGAAACTTATACTCTTATACAAATCGGGTTAAGTTTAATATACTTATGTTAAAAATATCAACAGACTCTCAGTTTCCAACATTATTTCTATATATTTATATATTAAAGGCACTCTTATACAGGATAAATTCAAGTTTAACTGACTTCTGTTAAAATTTCCAAAAAATATTTTCACTCTTATGCTATTAAAAATGAAAATGTTTGCATTTTTCGAAATTACTACTATGTATAATTTATATATTGTAAGAAACATTTACTGTTAAACAAAATCAGTTTAAGTTTCATAAATTGATGTTAACCATCTGTAAAAACTCCTTGCACGCTCATTTCATAAAATATTTCGAAATTACTCGCGATATATTTATTTATTGCTAGTAACATGCGCTCTTATGTAAAATCGGTTTGTGTAACTCTTAACGCATTTATTTGTCGCTAGTAACCTAATGTAATATATTCTTACATTTATTTAGTACTATTAACTGTTAGTTTTACACTAAATCGGAATAAATTTAACTCACTTACATAAAAAGCAAAGTAAAGTTTTAAATTTCCGTAGTCTAGAAAATAATTTAGTTAAAGCACAAGACTTGCTATAGTCTTAAACCATCCTAATAAAAATGATGTAGCATTGCAAAAGAAACATAATGTAATAATATGTATTTTGCCTGTTCCGAGCTCTCTATCTGTTGCGACCGATTAACAAGATAAACGTTCTGTACTTTATATAAACATTTTTATTTACATCCAGCCGAAAATGAGTTTAACATATTAAAAAAGTTTTATGGCCAAATCAAATGAAAAAATTTTAAAATAACTATTTCAACTTCTTTAAATGCTGCCAAACTTGCTGAACACTGTGGGGCTTTTTACCTACAAAATTTGCAAATACAAATTTTTATTTATAAATTTGAATATAACAACTGTGTGAATGCTATGAAAATACTTTCAGAAAAGGAAGCGAAACTTTCTTAACAGAATGATATATTAATTTAACATAAATTATATAATATAATAATTACAAGTTTTATTTCTAAGTTATTTAATTTTTTTACTCGACAAAACTAAAATATGTTAATAAAATTTAATAAACCAACTTGAAAGAGAATTGTGCTATGAACTCAAATTTACTTTATGCATGTAACACTGTCTTAACACTGCTTTGTATAATCTTACCTTTCAACTGATGATATGCTGTTTGAAAATCGTCAAGTGTTACAGAGATGGTAACAGAGCTCGACATCTCTCGGGGATGAGTTCGAATGATTTGGGTGGATATCTTGGGTATGAACCGCGTTCTTGCTTAACTCGTCCGATAAAGCTGAATGTTTCTCAAAAAGAAAACCGTGAATAGGTCTCTTTGGTGATTGAACTGCGATTCCACATTCAGGGAGAGTATTATAACTGCGGGTGACAATCGACTTCACGAAGATGCTCTTTGTGTTTTTTTGATATACAGACAGACGGTCAATAGGAGTTCTATTGGCCGTATCGAGGTGTTTGCGTGAGAACATCCGCCGAAAATGGATGGAATTGTGAAAGAACAATTCATGGATTTTATACGATTACAAAGCACCATAGCATCGAACAAACGATTGTGACCACATTTAAAGCCAAAAACGCAATGAATACCATCGGTTGTCCATTATATTCACCAGATTTGGCTCCAGGTGAATTTTTCTCGTTCCCCTAACTGAAATTGGTGCTCCGTGAAACCCGTTTTCAGTAGATCGAAGAGATAAATCAAAATTCGCTGAACGCCAACCAAAAAAGTGTTTATGAAAAGTGTTTTGCGGACTCGAAAAATTGTTGGCATAAATGTATTACATCTGGTGGGGATTACATTGAATGCAGCAACATAAATATTGATAAATATCTAAATATTTTGCATTTTATTTACAATTTTCGGAAACTTCTTTGTCACAATATATATCTGGAGTGTTTTTTGATCGAATTAAAACGTATGTAGTGGAAAAGCCGAATATCTGCCCAAGTCTATTCTGTGAATTTGGGATCAACCCTACGACCAAACCCAACATATCGTTGAAAATAACAAACCTCAGACTCAGAGCTTTACAAAAACTTCAGCTTCTTGTAATTTTAAATTTAAATTATAATTAATGATAATTGCTTACAGAAAGAAATATAGTTGCCAATATAAAATGTTATTTATATATACAAGTGAGCGAATACTTCACTAAACAAATATTTTAAGTTGGTTAGCAAAATTATATGCTCTGTGATCAAAAAGTAAATTTGAACTCTTTATTTATTCATTCAAATAAACTATCAACGAGGTATATAATTATCGTTCGACAATTTTCAAGAACCAAATTTTGTATTTTTGTTCATGGATCTCGTCGGTTGAGTTTGATGGTCGTTCTGAGCGTACATAGTCTTAACGCGTTTTGGGAATACTTTGAAGCAGTTCATACAAATGTCTTTTTGGGGCATCGCTTTCGCTAAGTTTCAAACATGCCCTGAGGGTAATATTTTTTCGGTAACAAAAATTATGTGCACATGCTTTGCTCAGCAAAACCACCATTTAAAAATTCAAAAAATTCAATTTGGCTGTTTACGAACACTTCTAAAGTTCTCACAAACAGAAATTTCGCTAATATTTTATAGTATCAGGAATTGTATATGGTGATTTACCTACCTTTTTGATTGGTATTATTAACATAATTAAATAAAAAATTCGTCGTCTTAATAATCTGAAATTCATTTAATTGAAAATTGAAAATAGTTAAAAAATACCAACAACAACATTTAGTTAAAAGGCAGATAATGTTTTAGCCCAGTTTGTTTAATAATACGTTGTTTCAGTGCGCCATATTAGCTGTTAGTACTTGCGGAAGCACCATGGCGTATACGTAATCAATTGTACAAATCCCAGTAGTGCAGTGCCTGCTCTATCTGGCTCGCTGCGTTTTTATTGGTTTGTTTACGCTTACTATTCATTAGCAGAGAAAAAGCCTTGCGCGTTAGAAAAACAGTATTCGCTTTAATATACTTTGCAAACTTAGTGTTTAGCTAACGCTCACATTAAATCGTTAAACGTACTTCCGTTGAAAAATTTCATATGAACGTAGGTCTTAACTATTGCCCAATTATACCATGGTATAGTTATCCACAGAGTGTCTTATAAAATTAAAAGTGAACAAAAATATAATTTTTGAAAAGCAGGCATGACAATCTGTGCTTAGATAATTACCAATTAACTAACCGGTAACCGGAGTTGGTGCTTTTGTAGAACCCCCAGAAGTAATCTAGTGACCGATGCCCAGAGCATACTTAAATTATGGAGGGAACACTTCTCCAGCCTGCTGAATTGCAGTGAACGTACAACGCCAGGATAAAGCGAACCCGGTTCCCCAATCGAGAACGTTGGAGCAGATGTTCCCGAACATGAAGATGTTCGAATAGCAATTACCCGTCTGAAGACGAACAACGTAGCGGGGGCCGATGGATTGCCGGCCGAGCTATTCAAACACGGCAGCAAAGAACTGATAAGGAGCATGCATCAGCTTCTTTGTTGGTCGGGCGAAAGCATGCTCAACGATTGAAATTTAAGTGTGCTCTGCCAAATCCATAAAAAGAGAGACCCCACAATCTGCGCCAACTACCGTGAAATAAGCCTCTTTAACATCGCGTATAAGATTCTGTCGGGTGTATTGTGTGAAAGATTAAAACCCACCGTCAACAAACTGATTGGACCTTATCAGTGTGGCTTTGGACCTGTAAAATCAACAACCGACCAGATATTCACCATGCGCCAAATCTTGGAAAAGACTCGTGAAAGGAGAATCGAGACACACCACCTCTTCGTCGATTTCAAAGCTGCTTTCGACAGCACGAAAAGCAGCAACCTTTATGCCGCGATGTCTGAATTTGGTATCCTCGCAAAACTAATACGGTTGTGTAAATTGACGTTGTGCAACACCAAAAGTTCCATCAGGATCGGGAAGCACCTTCGAGCCATTCGATACCAAACGAAAAAAGGAGCAGGTACAATCTTTTATAAGAGTGTACAGCTGATGGCGTATGCCGAAGATATCATTATCATCGGCTTCAACACCAGCGTCGTCAGTTCTGTTTTCTCCAGGCTGGACAAGTAAGCAAAAAAAATGGGTCTGGCAGTGAACGACGGCAAGACGAAATATCTCCTGTCATCAAACAAAAAGTCGTCGCTTTCGCGATTTGGGCTCTCTCGTCACTGCTGACAGTCATAACTTTAAAGTTGTAGATAATTTCGTTTTTCTTGGAACCAGCGTAAACACCACAACCAATGTCAGCCTGGAAATCCAACGCAGGATAACTCTTGCCAACAGGTGCTACTTCTGACTGAATATGAAATTTGATAAATAAAGTCCTCTCTCGACGAAAAAAAACCAAACTCTATAAGTCACTCACAATTCCCGTCCTGCTATATGGTGCGGGGGCTTGGACGATGACGACAACTGATGAGTCGACGTTGCGAGTTTCGAGAGAAAAGTTCTGCGAAAGATGTATGGTCCTTTGCGCGTTAGCCACGTTGAATATCGCATTCGATGGAACGATGAGCTCTATGAGATATACAAGGGCATTGACATAGTTCAGCGAATTTAAAAAACAGCGGCTACGTTGGCTAGGTCATGTTGCCCGGATGGACGAAAACACTCCAGCTCTGAAAATATTCGTTGTAGTACACACCGGGGGAAACAGAGGATGAAGAAGACCTCCACCCCGTTGGACGGACAAGGTAGAGAAGGACTTGGCTTCGTTTGGAATATCAAAATGGCGCCACGTAGCGAAAAGAAGAAACGACTGGCACGCGTTGTTAGCTCGGCTATAATCGCGTAAGCGGTGTCTACGTCTCTTTGTCAACCCATGACCAGATATTCACTCAACATTCACTCCACTTTCCTACAATATCTAATATACTCCTTCTGACAAACTCGTTGCACTTGCTCTTACCCGGAATTCTTGATTGCTTCTAATCCTGTAAACTAAATACTGAGTTAAACCATCTATTACTTCTTCTCTGTATGGGCTGTAGCTGCAGCATAGTGCAAAGCAAAGACGGAAATAGCTTACCATATTTACTTACAACACCAAGGAGTCTAAAAAAAGTTTGGCTGAGAGTTTGCAGTTAGCTCTTTTTGCAAACCATGAAACGCTGAACTTTTCCCGCGGAGAACTATCTTTGAAGCTGAAGCGGGTTTACTCGAATGAAATTTGCTTTCCCTTTGACATATGTATATTTTTTGGTGTTGCATAAGTATCTGTATTAGGGTGATTCAAAAAAAATTTTTTTTTTCGTTTTGGGACTCAGGAAAATAGCTGGCTATACACCTTTATGAAAGCCTCTCCAAGCATGAGTTGTTAATCGTAACGGGAATGTCCTCCTACATACAGTTTTCTATTTTTTCTTATTATCAGATAGAAAAATTTATATCTCGCTTCCAACTACTTGAAAAAATAGCTTATTCCTTAGCTTTTGTAAGAAATTGAATGCTCTACAAAAAAGGTCTTCTTTGATTTATTTGTAAAACCCCAAACCGCTTAAGAGATATTAACAGTTAAGTTTTAATTATCTTGGAAAATCGAATTTCGCGAATCACATTCTTTACAGAACGTGAAGTTTTGTAATAAAGTTGATCGTTGTTCAAGCGTAAGTCTTTCCATGATGAATTGCCAATCACGTATAAGCTGTCAAAAAAAGACTCTTGAAAAAAGTGTCTTCACTTGGATCTCCCGTTATAATATCACGGATAATATGTTCCTGGTAATGATATAATATATCCATCGGTTTTCTAGTTGTCTTAATTGCTCAAGAAATAATTATATCTGTTATAGTCAGATTTACTCATTAATATTAAATTACGATTCGATTTGGAAAGTGAAATATTTTAATACATATCCGTAATGTTGTATATTGTACTTAATTTAAAAATTGTATCATTGTATAAGTAATAGAGTGCAAAGCTTTGTGTAGGAAAATAATTTCATTATACATTAATAATCCAACCATTTACTATTTTTCCGATTCATAACTAAATGTACGCTATTATTTTTTTATTTTATTATCACAATAGTATTTGCTTTACATTTATATTATACTAAAAATATATTCGTTCATGGAAACTGGAGGGAAATATGCAGCAATCAAAATTGTTGCAATTTTTATGACAGAAATGGTAAGTGCAAAGAACGGAAGCAAACATATTTCATTATGGCTAAATGGCAGCGTGTAATTTGAGAGGCTGACACACTGTGCACTCAGGTATAAGTGTCCTCACACATACAAGCAAATATAGTAGAAGTTTAAACGGTAAAATTTGCTCATCATTGCATGCGCTCAAATTCAGACCGCTACTAGATACCGACATTGAATGCGCTTCGATAGCACTAAATGCGTGTGCTGTTTTGCTTTCATAAAAATATTCTATCCACGGTATGTCCGCTTATGTGTGTGCAGAAAATCTATTTGGAAATTGTGGGCGTGTAAACAATGATCAACCGTGCGAATGAGTAACATTTTTGACGAAATTGGCTACACATTAGAGCGTTTTTTTTTATAATGCATTTAAAAGCAAATGCTTACTAGATAATTTGAAGATAGTATTAGATTGGATTAAATGTTCTTACTTAACGAAATATATATAAATAAAAGGATATTAAGACTGTTTCATTACCTGTGCAACTCACCTTTATTTACAAACTCAATTGGTGTAAGAAAAGAAATAATGCACAGAACAAGTTTCCTGGGTTTAAAATTTTCGGAATTCATTTTTTATTTATAAAGGAAATAACGCACAGCACGGTTTTTTTCTGTTAACACAAATTTCGTAACTTATTTTATTTTTATATTTTTGTAGATTTCACAAAAGTTATAAATTAACCCAATTGGCGGCGGAATCGGCGAGCGATGATTGACGTGAGAGGAAAAAAAGCAAACGATGGTGACTCGTACTGAAGCGAAAAGCGAAGTGTAGGCGGCTGGAGTTGTCCGTCCCTTTTGTTGAAAGTTGTTTTGATCTAGTTGGTAGTGTGGTGTCATATTTGAGTGTATTGGTGTGATGTGTAGTGATGTGGAAGGTGAGTGGTGAGTGTGGTGTGCTGTTATGATGACTTTGTGTGTTGAAATGTGGTGTGGCTGTGTTTTATGACAGGGTAGGCCGAGAGTCATTTAGACAAAGACCTTTGTAGCGTTCAATAAGAAAATTTTCATTTGCATAAGGGAAATTCATCGGTTTTGTGGCTCAGTTGCCACAATAGAACAACAATAAATATGTGTATGTAGCGCCGCTACTAATGAATGAAGTCTTTTCCGTCATTTTATCTTCGAAAATCTATTTATTACCAAACCCCCGAGCCGATGTGGTCCTGATCCAGGAACCGTGGCTAACTGGCAACGGAATATCCGGACTAAGGACGAAGAGCCATAAGCTGCTGGCGGCCGTGGATGCAGGTAGAAATAGAGCCTGTATGCTGGTCAGAAACGAACTAACGGTATTTCTTTTACCTAATTTCAGCAACGCTGACGTAGTTACAGCAAAACTAGAGTGCGACACCGGGAATATCTGGCTGGTCGCATGACGATGAGGTGTAGTCGCCTCCTACACTGCTAAGAAGGACCTTGGCTGAAGCGTCCCGGAATGGTGCCGATGTCATCATCGGCTCGGACCCCAAACTCGCGACACTCGATCTGGGGGAGCTCGGATACCAACGCTAGAGGTGAGTCGCTTTTCGTTTTTATTGTCAGTAAAAATCTTTGTATCTGCAAAAGGGGAAATTCTCCCACTTTTGTGACTGCAGGCAGGGAGGAGGTTCTCGACCTCACCCTAGCCTCACACAAGATTGCCCCGCTGATCTCGAACTGGAGGGTTCTCGATGACCACCCCTTTTCTGATCATAAATATATCGCGTTCAGTCTTGACGGAGAAGGTCCTCCCAAAAAATCCTTCAGAAATCCCCGAAACACGGACGGGGAAGGCTACCGCAGAAGACTTCGGCAAACTCTCCCACGCGCACCAGAGTTGGGCGCGCTGGCCACCGCCGATGTGGTGGATGGGTGGGTCGAAGCCTTCAGCTCGGCGTGCAACACTGCACTGGAAAGCTCCTGTCCATTGAAAACACTGAAGGGCAGGGGAAAACCTCAATGGTAGACTTTGGAGCTCTGGGAAATCAGGGCGTCTTGCAGACGCTTATTCATGTATAAAACAGGACTTTCGATATACCGAGCTAAAAAGGGGCTAAGAGGATCTCGTGGAAGAGCTTCTGCAAAAAAGTGGAGGGCTTTCATGAGTCCTCTAGATTCAGGCGAATTCTCGCGAAAAACCCCGTGTCTCTGGTGTACCTTAAGGATGTAAATGGGAGGTGGGCGCTGAGCAGTGAAGAAACACTACAGATGCTCATTGATGCTCACTTCCTTAGTAACACGTCCCCCACGGAGGTTTCTCTCGGAGCGTTGCATGCTGACCACACGGCCTTTGTCGGTCTTCGGGATGAGCGTCACCTGACCTGGGCGATCAATTCGTTCAAACCGTTCAAGTCCCCGGGACCGGACGGCATCATACCAGCGCAGCTGCAGCAGGCTTTTAAAGGTATCATGTGGCTGGTTGGCACCGATCTATGCGAACTGAGCCTAGAGGCGAGTCAGGGTTACGTTCATCCGAGGGCTGGCAGGGGCTCCCATGTCACGGCCAAGGATTTCAGGCCCATCAGTCTCCCCTCGTTTTTACTGAAAACCCTGGAGAGGCTGCTGGACTGGTATCTAAGAGGGTGCATTCCGAGGGACTATCTATCAGGAGCGCAACATGCGTATCGTAAAGGAAGGTCAGTGGACACTGCTTTGAAGAAGCAATTGAGGCTAAGGACTTCGCGGTTGGGACCTTCCTTGATATTGAGGGAACTTTCAACAATGTCCTGCCAGAGGCAGTCGTAACTGCACTAGACGGTCTTGGAGTCGAATCGAACCTCAAGCACCTCATTTTCAGTCTCCTGTGCGACAGAGTGGTCGAAACAGAATTGGGCAGCGCGAGTGCGCGGCGGAGAGTGAGCAGGGGAACCCCTCAAGGGGGGGGTCCTAGTCGTTAATGACCTTCTCAAGAAGCTAGAGGATCTTAGCTGTCAGGTGATTGCCTACGCAGACGATGTAGCACTCATGGTGAAAGGAAAGTTTCTAAACACCGTGTGTGAATTGACGCAGGGATATCTCAGCGTTGTAGCAAAATGGGCGGTCGAAAGTGGACTCGCCATCAATCCAAATAAAACAGAAATGGTTTTATTTAGCAGAAGATACAAGATCCCGGAGGCGCCGTTACCGCTATTGGGAGGTATTCGCTTGCAACCGGCGGATACAGTTAAGTATTTAGGGCTCATCCTGGATAAGAAGCTTTCATGGGAAACCGAATATCGGGAGAGAGCTAAAAAGGCATCGATTGCCTTATATTGCTGTAGAGGAACTATTGGCAAAAGGTGGGGCCTCTCACCGAAGGTGGTACTCTGGCTCTATGACACCATAGTCAATCCCATAATGTTCTATGGAGTCTTCATGTGGTGGAGAGCTTTGCAGAAGACCACACTTGCAAAGAAACTTGAGAGCGTTCAACGAGCTGCGCTCATCAGCATGTGCGGTGCATTAAGGTCTACCCCAACCATCGCACTTATTGCAATCCTGAACATAACGCTGGTGGATATTGCCGGAAGGTGTATGGCCGCAAAGGTGGCTATTAGGCTCAGGGGGTCCGGGTTCCTAAAGGGACGTGCATCTGAGCACTCGGATATCCTCACAAGCTTTGACTGCATACCGGATCATCTGGATCATGGAGTCGCCTTATCGAACTCCGGTGGCTCCTTCTCTGTACATATACCGACGAGGGAGGTTTGGCAGGGAAGAAGTCGTTGGAGGAGAGGGGCAGTAAGCGTCTTTACGGATGGGTCGAAGCTTGGGGGGAAGGTTGGTGGAGGGGTCTACTGTCGGGAGCTTTTTATAAAATCCAGCTTCAGACTTCCCCACTATTGCAGTGTCTTCCAGGCCGAGGTTGCAGCCTCAAGGTAGCAGCAGATATGCTGCTCAAGAGAGTTTCTACCTTCAGGGAAGTGACCATTAACTCAGACAGCAGAGCGGCGATACTAGCCCTGAACTCATTCACAGTGCGTTCAGGGTTGGTCGAAGAGTGTCTGGCGTCACTGTCCCTGGCGTCGGGAGCTTTTATTATAAGACTTGTGTGGGTGCCGGGCCACGGCGGAATCCCAGGTAACTGCAAGGCTGATGAGCTAGCAAGAAAAGGTACCCTGGAATCGCTGTCGGTAGAATGGGAACGGGTAGGTGCTCCTGCATCCTCTTGTTCTCTACTACTGGATAGCTGGGCCTCGCGGCTGCTCGGTCGGCGATGGTCCAGCATTGGCACCTGCGCGGTTGCAAGGGCCTTTTGGCCCAAGATAGATCGTAGAAGATCTAGTGATCTTTTTGCCCTCAGTAAGGCTAGCCTCTCATTAATGATGGGGCTCTTGACGGGCCACTGCCCTATTGGCATACATGCGGTAAGAATAGGAATCTTACCGGACGCCGCATGCAGAAGCTGCTTAGAAGAAGATGCAGTAGAAACTAGCCAGCACTTCCTTCTTGACTGCCCTGCTTTTGGGAGATCAAGGCTTAGACACCTGGGTGCACATAGCTTCAGACTACCCGCCGACCTGGCGGGCATGGAAATTAAGCGCCTTTGCAAATTTGTATTGGATACTAAACGGTTTGCTGATATCTAAGTCCGAACACGGGAGTTCGATTTTCAATGGCTTCACAAAGGACTACTAATCAGTCCATGTGCGATCTCTGATCAGCCATCTAACCTAACCCTAACCTAACCCCCGATACTGGACCACGTACATATATCTCATACAAACTGAAACTGTTTTGTTTGAAGAAATGACTCAATGAAATTTAACATAGAATTTGATTCAAAGCAACGGCGAAATTTTCGAGAAAGACGTTCAGATCGAATTACTATAAGATATAGTTACCATACAAAACGACCAATCAAAATATAGATATTCTTTCGTTCTACCCGAAAATAACGTTGCTTTCTATGTACTTCCTTTATTTCAATGTCAATATAATTACCACATATAGTGGAAATTTTCTAATTTTCTAAGCTTATTAAAGTTAATTATTTCATAAGCAGATGTTTATATTTGCTGCCATGTGGAGCTTCTACATTTTTCATTTTTTCAAGCTGTCCAATTGTAACACATGTACACTTATACGAGGTGTGTTCTAAGAATAACGGGTAATATATATATTATTTAAATTGTTTATTTATTCGTCTACATAAATTAATGTTTTGAACTTTAAAATAATCCCCAATCGATATTATGCGCTCATGCCAGCTCTTCCTGCAATCGTCGAAACACTTTTGAAACTCGAGTTTTGAAATGATCCGTAGAATATTTCCCACATACGCAAGTATATTGAAAATCTCGCTTTAATATACAAACATCAAATTTTTCAAAGATTTTGACAATTTGACTGTCCGAACTCCCGACTTTTTTAATTTCAAATTTCCCGATTTTTTCTCAACACACCTCGCATATCTACGAGTTTCAAACCCATCTTTTAGCGCTTAACACAATTTAATTATCAGCCATATTCCTTAAGATATTTGAAAGTAGTATAAC
>JAPZAG010003133.1:0-12212 GCA_027475135.1 Bactrocera correcta | reverse complement strand
CACCAGTGGTGTACTTTATCAAGAACAAAAATATTTAAATGATACAATGCGCTCATTGAAAGTCAAAAATCCATCGAAATTTTGGGTCAAGCAGGTCGTCCATCGACTTAACGACAATAACTTCGAAAAAGAGAAAGAACCAGCACTTGAAAATAGTTGGCATTAGAAACCTAGTAGAGCAACTCAAATATGCATCTATAAGGTCTGTCGCAAAAGAAACAGAACTTTTTAAATATAACTGTTTCTGGTGGCGCCACCTATTGGTGGATATATGAAAAAAAAAGTTTGATCTTTTGTTGACTTTTCGTAAAAATTGTAAGACAATTGGATAACTACAACCGATGTTATCGATCAAAAAGTGACAGCAGCTTTTGGTCATCGGTCGTAAAATGCATTTTGAACAAAGAGCAAATATTAAATTTTGTTTTAAACTTGGGAAAACGTTTACTGAAACATTTCAAATGATGAAAAAAGTTTATGGTGATCAGTGCCAATCCCGTAGTAACCTGCATGAGCGGTTTAAGAGATTCCAAGAACGTCGGTTGGACCTCTGTGACGATCAGAAGTCGGTCCGGCCAAAATCAGTGATTGCCCAAAACAATATTGAAAAAGTGCTGGAATTTATTAAGAATGAGGCGAAATCTTCTTTGCGTTACATGGAAATGGAGGTTAATATCACCAAAGACTTCATTCATCGCATTTGGATAGATAAATTGGGTGTAAGGTAGGAGTGCTCCAAGTTTGTTCGGCACAAATTGACTGAAGAACAAAAATTGCAACGAATCAAACATTGTAGGGATTTGATTAAGGGGTCGAGAAAGGACATAAACTACAAATATTCGATTGTGACTGGTGATGAAGCGTGGTGCTTTCAATATATTCCCTAAACCAAACGTTAAAGTGCCGAATGGAAGCATCCAGATGAGCCATCACTGAAAAAAGTCGTCTTCAGAAGTCAATAATAAAGACAATGCTGATTTGTTTTTACGATTTCGAGGGTATTGTACACCAAGAGTTCGTCCCACCTGGTCAAACGAGAAGCCAAAATCGTCATGTCTAAGTTTAAAGACAATAAAGGACAAGCGCCTACATGCCCTAAACTTCTAAAGACGGTTGTCCAAACGCTCTTTCCGACGCAATTGCTACAAATGCAGCAAGTAAAGGAAGCTACAAATGCACCGCTAGTTACTGAACAAGAAAATATTGAAGCAGCAGAGAGATTCGAAAATGCAAAAGCACCAGGCTTAGATGGCATACCGAATAAGGCTCTAAAACTCGCTATTAACTATAAACCCACCCCATTTACGGAAGTCTATACGCAATGCTTACGGGAGGGAGTATTCCCTAAGATTTGGAAAAAGCAGCGGCTAGTGCTTATACAAAAGCCAAATAAACCAGCAGGAGAGCCAGGCTCCTACCGACCACTATGTATGTTGGACACAATGGGGAAAATACTGGAGCGTATAATCTGTGCGCGGCTAGAGCAACATCTAGAAAGACAGCCACCGGGATTAGCTGAAAACCAGTATGGCTTTCGAAGGCACAGGTCGACAGTAGACGCCATAAAAAAGCTAACAGAGATCGCAAGTAAGGCAATTGAAGGAACCAGATGGTTATATGGCAGCAAAGAATATTGCGCGGTTGTGACGTTCGACGTTAAAAATGCTTTCAATTCGGCCTATTGGCCGCATATCATGGACGCCCTGAAACAAAAGAAGACACCACTCTACCTACTGAAGATCATATCTAGCTACCTCTCGCACAGATTACTGCTATATGACACCGAAGAAGGCCCTAAAAACTACACTATAACAGGCGGTGTACCACGGGGCTCAGTACTAGGGCCACTACTGTGGAATGTCTTATACGACGGTGTGCTACGTCTTCCACACCCCAAAGAAATACAAATAATCGGGTACGCTGATGATATAGCAGTAACGGTAGTGGCAAAAGAAATAAGACATGTAGAGTATCTATGCAACCACGTGGCGATAAAAATAAAAGAATGGCTCACAAAGGCAAAGCTCCAGTTAGCAGGCCAAAAAACTGAAGCGGTACTAATAACGAGTAGAAAAAAGTTAGAGGCGACTACGCTCAACATCGACGGATACAATATCCCAACGCAACAATCGTTGAAATACCTGGGGGTAATTATTGACGCGAGGCAAAACTATCGGACCCACATCGCAAAAGCCTGCGAGAAAGCGGCAAAGGTGACGGCTGCACTAACCCGAATCATGGTCAACATAGGTGGACCTAGCCAAAATAGACGCGCTCTTCTGGCAAAAGTTAGCCAGTCAGTACTGATGTACGCCGCACCCATATGGGGACCAGCATTGCTGAATAAAACATATGCGAGTACGGCAAAAGCAGTAGTTCGGCTAAGTGCAATCAGGGTAGCTTGCGCTTTCCGGACTGTGTCGCACGAAGCGGCTGGAATTATCTCAGGTATCATGCCTCCAGATATTATGGCGATGGAGCTAAAAAGAATTTACGACAAAACAAAAAATGCGGGCAGACGACTAAATAAACAAGAGAAGCAACAAGAAAAACAAAACCCGCCTTAATGAGTGGCAGAAACGATGGGGCGAAACAACCAAAGGTAGATGGACACACACGTTGATCAGAAACGTGCAGGAATGGGTAGAGAGAAATCACGGAGAAACTGACTATTACTTGACGCAGTTCCTGACTGGGCACGGCTGCTTTAGAGAATATTTATACAAATATGGACATGACGATGGGTTTAACTGCTCTTTTTGCGGAAATGAAAATGAGAACGCGTGGCACATTTTCTTCCTGTGCCCCCGTTATAAAGATGAAAGAGAGGAGCTAGAGCAACTTCTCGCAGAGCGGCTAACCCCTGAAAATATTGTACCACACATGTTACGTTCTCAGCAGGTGTGGAAGTTTATTAGAGAATGGAGCGCGACAGTCCTAATAGAGCTTATAAGGAAGGAATGGGAAAGAAATAGCGAAAGACGAGCGATCAACTTGGAGCTGGAAAACCCGTAGAAAGAGAGCCAACCGGCTAAAGCTATCCTTGCGAAGAAATGCCTAGCGGCGGTCCCGCAAGGAAATAAATAGCGTGAGGAGACGGAGTTAGGGTTTAGTACGTAGGCGTCCTACTCCGCAGGTTCCGCTCTTGGTAACAATGGCGGCACATGCGCTAGTGGGATGAATCGTGCATGCCGTCCGAAACAAGACGGTATCTTTCGAAGATTCCCCCTCCGGCAACAAAAAAAAAAAAAAAAAAAAAAAAAAAAAAACCTGGTCAAACGATTAATGCTGTGTTTTACCTTGGTGTTATGAAGCGTCTTTTGGCACGCATTCGTCGTGCTCGACAACAATACCGTGAGGCAGGTTCCTGGCGCATGTTACACAATAATGCGCCGTGTCATCGGTCGACGCTTGTCACTGATTTTTTAACAAAAAACTCCATATTAACCATTAATCACTCACTCTACTCAGCTGATCTGGCACCCTGTGATTTTTACCTATTTGGAAAACTTTATTTGCCCATGAAAGGACACTGGTTTTAGGACATTTCAGCTATCCAAAAGGCGAAGACCGATATTCTCAAGAGCATTCCGAAAAGTGACCTTAAACACTCATTTGAAATGCTAATTGACCGGGCTGTATCAAAGCACAAGGAAACTACTTTGTATAAAAATATATAACTTTCGAAAAATATTAATTTATTGTTGTTTTTTTTAACAGTCCTGTTTCTTTTGCGACAGATCTTGTATAAGCATTTTGCAAGACATTTTGATTAATATTTTGGCTACGAAGCGTATCAATACCACAGTCGTAATGAAAGTTTTCTGCGGTATTGATATGCTTAGCGAAAATATGGATTAAGTAACTGACTGTCCTTTTTGTCTTTACATATCACATTGGAGCTTAATTTTTGTTAAAATTTCATCAAAAGTGAGACCAAACAAAGTTGTTAGTGGAAATTTCAAATTCTATTTACACGAACTCGGCGAAGACACTCTGCGCAACTGGTTATTTAACACTTAAGTGGCAAATACTAATTTTCACAAAATAAATTTGCACACACATACACAAATATCTACGTTTGTATGTATTTAGACACATATAAACAGAGCAAAGTTTGTCCATAATAAATACATGAGAATAAGTTGTCTTTGTGCATTTTGCACTTGAAACTAAGAGCAAAGCCATTTATAAACATTCAGGCCATTTTACTGCTTTTGCGCAAATATGCAACAGTATGTGTGCATGCATGCATGAATGTGTGTGTGTTTATGTGTTGATATTTGTGCTTGAAAGCATATGCCAGCGCAAGTGTATGCGCATATAAAGACAATGTTAAATTAAATCTTAATTCCATAATCCACTCGAAAGTATGAACATAAAAACAACAACAGTATTTTATAGTTGCCACACATGATACGAGTATGTGTGTGAGTATGCCACATATATGTATTTATGCCGGCTGACACTTAAGTGTAACTGTATGGTTTTACGAGAATTTTGCGCAATTTAATTGTATCACATATGTGTGTTTGCTGGCTTGCCTTCGTGTGTGTGTGTGTGTGTGCGTGTTAGCTGCGTTTTGTGGCACCACATTTTTGTGTTGCCACTTTAACACTCTCAGCCAGCATATAAATTATGATACTTGTCGGCGGCAGCGGTTGAAATGCTTGCTTGCTTGCCTTCCAGCGCATACATACACAAACAAAGACAAACACACATTCACACATACATGTAGTATGTATACATATACTTGATTGCATAAGGAAGTATGGCTCTTTACTCACATGGCTGCTTGATTGTTTTGTGCGGTTGGCGATACTCTTGAAGTAGTGGCAGCCGAGTGGCAGTGCTGGTAATGAAATCAACATTTCACTCAAGACGTGTGCGCCGCAGTTAAAACTACAAAAGCTCCGTGCACCAACTATCTGCCATTTCAATTTTGTCAAAACACACTTCAATGTGCATGCGTGTGTGTGCGTGTGTGTTAAGAAAATTGCATGTGTGTGCGTCAATGCAGCACTCAGCAATTCTAGCTGTGGCACGAGTGCCATTCTAAGGCTGAGTTTTACTGCCAAGCGCATACATATCTACATATGTAATTGATATTTATATTCATATATATATAAACACACATAAGCGTATTTGCCACAACCGAAATTTAGGCATCCACACCAAGCCAGCGTGTATAATTTGTGGCTTGTGGTTGTGGCTCATATTTTCAACAATAAAAATCCTCAACAACAAACTGTAACATCGCAGGATTAGAGTCAGTTGACAGATACTTATGCACACATGCACACATATATACACATACATATATGTGCATGTATGTGCCTTATTTTGTATGCCGCTATGACTTTGTATGCTTCCAAAACATGCTTCAGCTCACACGTGCATTTCCACAAGTATATATATTTATATATTCTATAAGTTAGGGTGTCTTAATTTTTCTGATAAAAAAAAGCTTAGGCAAAGTTTCGGTTCTTCTTCTAAAACGTCTCAGGAGAAGTTTCAGTTTTTCTTTCAAATCAAAGCTTCGAAGAAAAAAAACTGTTTTTATTCATTTTAACGCTTGTCTAAATCATGTTTCTCTTCTCCATATATATAACTTTATATTTTTACTAGTTTGCAGTAAGCAAATAAACTCAAAACTTTGTGGAATTAAAAATTTTAAAGAAAAGAAATTTAGCTCTACAAAAGGGCTCTCAATGTTTTTTTTTCAAAAAATCTTTCATTTAAAACTTATACGCAGTTGAAATTATGCTTCAAGTATACTGTATGAATACAGTAGGCCATGTCGTATGAGTAACATAGTTTTTACGAGCCACTTGTATACGTGTTCAGTACTTTTGCTGGACAAGTTTAACTGCTTATGACTTCTAAATCAATATTTTTAAGTTAAACTCAATTAGATATTTTCTGTTTAGCTGTAAATTTTGCATAAGTATATCCTTCTTTCAAAGCCGTAGGTTAAGCGGGAGCATGCCTCAGAAGTTTCCCAAAAAAATTTTTTTTTTTTGTGCTTAAGTCTCTTTAAAAAATATCTAAGAATATGTCCCTAAAGTTATGGATGGAAATTTGAGATATTGTCGGAGCTAAAGGGGAAATAATGGCCGAGCGTCTCGCATGTATATGAGCCCTTGAGCTGCGAAAACTTTGACGGGCGATTTCTCGGTTTTTCATTTTCACAATTTTTCTACATTGACGGGCAGGATAGAAAAAAACTAAAGGTCGCATGGAATTAGGAAAAAATTTATTATCTTTGGCAATAAATTATCTTTTATTTAAACTGAAAAAACTGAGAAATGTCAAGTTTGAACAATTTTTATTGGTTAAAACCATTTTTTTTTTTTTTTTAATTTCCAAAAATTTGTAGAATTTTACACAATTTTTCCAATTTTTAGTTTAACCAGAAGATGAGTTATTAGCAAATAAGAATATCTTTGAATTTTGTGTTTCAGATGGAAGTTGTGACGTGCATCCTGCCCGCCGTCCGCCGTATCCGAGATGCAACGGACAATTGCTTCCCAAAGGCAGAATATCAAAGATTTCGTATCCAAATTTTGTATTATTTTTGGATGATGTTAGATATATAACTTTAAATATATAACTTTAAACCCTAGAAATTTCGCTTTAATCAATTATTTCTTTCTGTCCAAAAAAATTTTCAAAAAGTCGATTTGTTGAAGCCTTTAAAGCAGGCTCCCCCTTTAAATGACGTTG
This sequence comes from Bactrocera correcta, assembly GCA_027475135.1. NCBI lineage: Eukaryota > Metazoa > Arthropoda > Insecta > Diptera > Tephritidae > Bactrocera > Bactrocera correcta. Next base: position 5,486 of record JAPZAG010003133.1, on the reverse strand, counting down.
CAAATAAAAATTGTCATATAAAACATCAAATATAACATGTTAAATACATAGAAAAAAACTTAAAATTTAAGTTTTAAATAAAATAGTATAATAAGCATCCCATAAAAAAAATTTTTTTTTAACTCAAAGCCTAAAACTGAATGCTGCGCCTGCAAAAAAAAAATTAACTTGCGAAATAACGTACACCTTAATGTACTTACATATAGTATGTAATATACCAACACGAAGGTAACTTTTGTACTGTAATATTTTGTAATCATTTTATGAGCAAATTCAATTTAGTACATTAAAATAACTTAATAAAATTTTCTGCGTAAAATTATTTTATATTCTACTCGACGATTACATTTAGAATAAATGATAGGTAATGGATTATAGGTAGGAAGGCGGTCAGAGTGGCTGTTTGGCGACACCCCCAGGACTTTAAGAGGCTCATTGTGAAGCCAATGCCACAAATTTTACCTACCTGTATTGTCTTCTCTCTGAGACAATCCTTGCAACTGGTGAAGTTCATCAGTACATGCAGTTTGCCTGCATGCCTTAAAAATGTCATTCGGAAACCCTCGACAGACAGTTGCGATTCATTCTCTGTACATAAGTTATTTTACTGTCTCCTATTTTTCTACCTCCTGACAGCTTCTGCAATAGTCATTGTATGGTATGGCAGAATAGATGCTGCTATATCAGCAAGCGAGACAATGACTTGTTACCACCCCTACTACAGAGAAAACATTAAACAAAACACCAAGGCGCCTGGAATTGATGATATACCAAATAAAGCATTAAAAGAGACAATGACTCTAAGACAGAGCTTGTTCGTCAAAATGTACGCGTGTATAATAGAAAAGATGTTGCCCGATCCGGGGAAAAATACAGCGTTTGGTTCTACTTGCAAAACTTAAAAAGCCCCTGGAAATACCTTCATCTTATTGATCTTCGTGCATGCTTTTCACGATTGGCAAAGTATACGAAAGCACAATAAGATATCGCTGTGAGTTAGCGATCTAAACAGCCGGCGGATTATCAGCGAAACAATACGGCTTTCTACAAAAGAAGTCCTCTTCTGGCACACTAAGAGAAATAATTGATACTGCGAAATGTACAGTAAGTAGAAAAATATGGAAAGATGGCATAAAAAGATAATGCACGCGTTCAACTTCGCAAAGTGGGAAAATTTAATCAAAGTTTTATATATAAAACGCGCACCCCAGTATCTTGTAAATAAGCTTTTTTTAAAAAAGGAGATTGTTATTCGATACAGACGAGAGCACTCAGAGCTACACTACGAGTATATCCAGCAGATTACCGTAGGGATCGGTCTTAGGCCCTCTACTATGGAACTTGATATACGATGGGTTATTCAGAATATATCAATCAGAAAACGTGGAAACAATCCCATATGTGTATGACCTCATAGTGCTGGCAGTAGCTAAACAGCTGCATGATCTCCTGCTCAAATGCAATGATAGCAAAAAAAGTCTGCATCAACGGTTTGCTACCATGAGTTTAGAGTTGGCTGAGCATAAAACGGAAGTCTTGCTCATAAGCACAATTCACCATAGGTGAATGCGAAATTATTTCACAGCCGCTGCTGAAGTATCTGGGAGTAATATTGGATGCCAAATTAAAATTAAAGGCACACCTAGCGTATACTTCGAGTAAAGCAAAAAAAAAAAAAAAATATTTTATATAATGCTCTATCAAGGCTGACGGTCAATAGGGGCTGCGTGCGCTTCAGCCACCATATATATATAGATATAAAATCATATACAAAATAAATAAACTCTCTACATGGTAGCTCAAAAATTTTTGTGCGCGTAAGATCAGCATACATTAAATATTTCATGAACATTTGACTGTAGAAAAAAATTTCAAGTTGGATCTTACAAAAACGTTCAAAAAAGGGCTAGGGTCGATTGGTCGAGAGAAATGTAAAAAAAATCGATAATGGTGCTTGAGTGGTGTATGCGCCCGAAATTCAAGATCAGTCGACTCCATGAGTATTTCAAAATGCCAAATCCGACAAAAATTGCTCACGTACGATGAACTTCCAAGCAACTAGTAGCTGTTTATTTGGATATACCATACCACTCGAAGAACGCAGAACAGTAATTTCCCAAGTGTTACCATTTGTTTCAAGTAATTGCATCTTTGAGCATTTAAAATATGAGCCCTGACTTGGCTTCGAATGACTTCTTTCTATTCTCGTGCGAAAAAAATGAATAGTTGAAGAGTTCAGAAGTTTATTTTAGAGATACCTTAATTAGAGTGGTAAAACTGCTTTCAAAATTGCTTCAAGCTCTTAAAAAAGTATATATATCTTGAATGAGAATATTTTGAAAAACAATAAATCCCTATGAATTTTTTATCTTTTTTCATTTTTTATTCCTTTAAATTTTCTCGTAGATTTGTCACATGTCACATTACGATAAATTACAACTTAATTATAATTTTCTTCGCCATCTTCTTCTATAGACCACAAGCAGAATTACAATACTCTATTTCACATCCTGGTCAAAGGTTTGCTTATTTGAAGCTATAAAAGAACTGTGCCGGTTTTAGGGAGAAGAATTAATCAAGCCAATTTTTAACATTTTTTTAATGTGAACAGTCAAGCATTCTACAAACATCGAATGCTTTAAATGGTATAGAGAAGGGAAAAAAGTCTGAGCTATAAGCTAAACTTCCTAGCCGCTGCTTTCCAAGTACTGGTAGTAACCGGTCGTGCAACATGAGTCCGAGCGTTGTCATAACGGTTTCAGTTCTAGCTTGTGAAACACTAAATGGATCAAATTTTTATTAGCAATCACAAACCCGTTAAAAATTTCTTTGATTTTTTAAAGCACCCGGCTGCTTTTGAATTAGCTTTTTAAGTGAGGTCTGCGACTCCTTCCTGTATTTAGCACCAATCTTTAACGACTAATGCTTTTCAGTTCTTCATCTTCATACTTTTTTGGCCGCTCAGGAGCTTCTTTGTCTTCGAAACCAAAAGGAACACTCTTAAATCTTGTAAGCCAGGTTCGTGCTCAGCTAAACTTTAATTACACATAGGGGATTGCAGCAACAAGTGGCACCTGAGGAAACAAATTTTGAAAAAGCGGGACCTATAAAAGGTTAAGGGGGTATTCTAGTCAAGAAACTTAAAAAGAAATCGAAATTTTTATTTTTTTACTTTCAACGTTTTAACTATTCAAGAATGTACACATAAAAGGATTTTTCAAAATTCAAATTATTTTCGGAGATATAGGCATTTTTCTAGCCCCATCCCAAAATATTTATTTTTATTATTTTTAAAAAATTCTAAATAGTCCGAAAAAGTGATCAAAAAATAAATTATTTTTTCAAGCAGTCGCCATTTTGTGAAAAAGGAGGCTTCCCACTTTTTCGTTGTTCCGACCATTGCGACATTATTCTAGATTAATAATTTTATTGTTTTTTTGGTTTCAGATAACTAGGAGGGTTGAAATCATGGGCATGGTCACGTGGAAACTTTTAGAGACCCCCTACTTCCTCAGCTCATAACTTTTGAAATTTTTGAAATCTTTTATTTTTTTAAGTTTTTAATTTTTTTCCGTGCTCTTCAAAAATTAGTAAATAAAAAATAAGAAAATGGATAGTAAAAATATTAATTGCCTTTTTTTTCGACACTTTAAAAATTACCTAAAATTCATGCTTCTAGACACGCTTCAATGTACACATCTCCTAAAAAACTAAAGCCACAACAACCAAATTTGCTTGACGAAAATACTGAAAGAACTTCTACTGGCACTGTGAAAATGGAGGAAATCGAAAGATAACCAAGATAAAAATTGGATGGACGTGACACCGAAATCACACAAGGCTTAATTTTAAATTACATACAAATCTTTCACTTTCCAATACACAAATCAGAGATTAATTGACGCAAAGGAATATAACTTTGCAGTAAAAATTTTTTTTAAAGTAAGCCACCTTATGACCAAAATGCTAAAATCCAATAAAAACTGCTCAAGCCTCTAGATAACGAAAATGTGAGCCGCAGTATCTGTATTTGACTTTGGACCAAAAACATCGATCAAAGTGTGTGATATGTATGTAAAAAAAATGCAGAGGAATACTTTCCTGATAATAGTAACTCTGTGTATTAAAAATGGGTTTAATCGGGTCAATATTTCCCTGAGCCCCCATATCCCTAATATAAAGATTCTCAAAGTTCTGGATGACTTCATACTGCATCGGCCTAGATCTGAGATAAAGTAATGAAAATTACTGTTCGCATTTTACTCATAACATTTACAATGCCTGAAATAGATACAATTGGGAGGAAACTTGACCTCGCCCTTATCTAGCTATTTTCAAGATTTTTCCACTCCATAGGTTTGGTGATTATAATTACCTTAATGATATCAGGGAAAGTTTTTTAGTATAAAATTGCTTGGATTCCGACCTTCTGATTCACATTTTACACTTCAAATATTTTCCTAACTTTGATTCTTGTAATTTGCAAAAGTATAAAATGTTCGCTTGCACCCTTCCTTATGTGGAAAGTTTTAAAGCCACACATCAGTTAAATAAAGCAAAACAATATTTTGTTTCTAAGAAAATTTCACTTATATGATAACAAAAACGTGAAAACTAGAGATTGTCAGCTTCACTTTTAACTCATTTTTCCTATTAAAATTTGCCATTTTTTGAGTGCAGCTGAATATACTAAAAATGTCACACACACATATACATATATACACGTGGACAGACTGCAAATATAACCTTAAATACCCGAAACTGCCGCACGATCACGCCGCCCCAAAATCCGATTCCGGCAGAACAGTTGAAAGCAAACTAATGTTTTTCCAGAGTATTTCCGTGTGTATGCATATAAGTATGTATGTGTGTAATGCATGTTTGAGTGCGAGTGAACACTTTCAAAAAAAAGCACAAACATTGCCGAAAGGTTATTAGGTCATAACATGCACCCGCAGCACAGCCATTCACCGCATACGCCACACGAAGTGTTTTTCAGCGTACTCACTACCACAATGGCCGACCAGCACACCAGCACTGCGTATGAGTGATATTTTGCACTGCAGCAATGCATAAGCAAGTGCAGCACGTATACGCCATGGTGCTACGCTCTGCTAGCAGTTTGCCAACAAACAACTTGTATTTTTGTGTTTTTGCTTTTGTATTTTTGTGTTTTTGCTTTTGTTTTTCTTTGTGTTTTTGCTTTTATTATTGCATTTACTTTATTTTCGTGTGAAATTGAATAACAATACATGCATTTAAATCTGGTTGTTGGGAAATTAAGTTTTCATTCGCAGCACAGCAGCTGCTGCTGTGGCACAACATTTTCGGTACTAAATGCTTTTAAATAAAAATAAATTGCCATCTTTTCGCAATTTTTCATTTTGTAAATATTATTTTCAAATCTTTTTGTTGGTTTTTTTTTTTTTTTTGTTTGGTTGTGTTGTAGTGCCGGTATTTGCGTTGGTAAAAGCATTAGTTTGCAT
>JAPZAG010003132.1:0-12213 GCA_027475135.1 Bactrocera correcta | reverse complement strand
TTAGCACTCGATATCGAGATGCTTCAGCTCATTAGCTTAACATATTTATGTTAATAAACCTGATTTTCTTGTATATACAAGCGATATCGAAATGCTTCAAATCATTAGTTTAACATATTTAAGTTAATTAACGCTCTTTATCTTACTGAAGTCTACAAAGGCCTTAACGGCATAACGGCAGTGCATTTAGAAGAACTACGTAATCTTATATTTAGGTATGAATTCGATTTTATTGTATATACTCATTTAGCAATCGATATCGAAATGCTTCAAATCATTAGTGTAACATATTTAAGTTAATAAACCTTCTTTAACGTATTGAAGGTGATACAAAGCCATGGCGGCATAACGACAGTACATTTGGAAGAATTACGTAATCTTATATTTAAGTATAATGTCGATTTTCTTGTACATACACATTTAGCAATCGATATCGAAATGCTTCAAATCATTAGTTTAACATATTTAAGTAAATTAATCCTCTTTTTCTTACTGAAGTCTACAAAAGCCTTAACGGCATAACGGCAGTGCATTTGGAAGAGTTCCGTAATCTTATATTTAGGTATTAAGTCGATTTTGTTGTATATACGCATTTAGCAATCGACATCGAAATGCTTCAAATCATGAGTTTAACATATTTAAGATAATTAACGCTCTTTATTCTACTGAAGTCTACAAAGGCCTTAACGGCATAACGGCAGTGCATTTAGAAGCATTCCGTAATCCTCTATTTAGGTATAAAGTCGATTTTTTTGTATATACTCATTTAGCAATCCATATCGAAATGCTTCAAATCATTAGTTTAACATATTTAAGTTAATTAACGCTCTTTATCTTACTGAAGTCTACAAAGGCCTTAACGGCATAACGGCAGTGCATTTAGAAGAACTACGTAATCTTATATTTAGGTATGAATTCGATTTTATTGTATATACTCATTTAGCAATCGATATCGAAATGCTTCAAATCATTAGTGTAACATATTTAAGTTAATAAACCTTCTTTAACGTATTGAAGGTGATACAAAGCCATGGCGGCATAACGGCAGTATATTTATATGAATTCCGTTATCTTATATTTAGGTATAAAGTCGACTTTTTTGTACATACACATTTAGCAATCGATATCGAAATGCTTCAAATCATTAGTTTAACATATTTAAGTTAATTAACGCTCTTTATCTTACTGAAGTCTACAAAGGCCTTAACGGCATAACGGCAGTGCATTTAGAAGAACTACGTAATCTTATATTTAGGTATTAAGTCGATTTTGTTGTATATACGCATTTAGCAATCGACATCGAAATGCTTCAAATCATGAGTTTAACATATTTAAGATAATTAACGCTCTTTATTCTACTGAAGTCTACAAAAGCCTTAACGGCATAACGGCAGTGCATTTAGAAGCATTCCGTAATCCTCTATTTAGGTATAAAGTCGATTTTTTTGTATATACTCATTTAGCAATCCATATCGAAATGCTTCAAATCATTAGTTTAACATATTTAAGTTAATTAACCCTCTTTATATTACTGAAGTCTACAAAAGCCTTAACGGCATAACGGCAGCGCATTTCGAAGAATTTCGTAATCTTATATTTAGGTATAAAGTTGATTTTGTTGTATATACTCATTTAGCAATCGATATCGAAATGCTTCAACTTATTAGTTTAACATATTTAAGTTAATTAACCTTCTTTAACGTAATGAAGGTAATATAAAGCCATGGCGGCATAACGACAGTGCATTTATAAGAATTCCGTAATCTCATATTTAGGTATAAAGTCGATTTTCTTGTATTTAGCAATCGATATCGAAATGCTTCAAATCATTAGTTTAGCATATTTAAGTAAATTAACCTTCTTTAGCGTACTGAAATTTATATAAAGCCATAACGGCATAACGGGAGTGTATTTCGATGAATTCCGTAATCTTATATTTAGAAATATAGTCGACTTTCTTGTATATACTCATTTAGCAATCGATATCGAAATGCTTCAACTCATTAGTTTAATTTATTTAAGTGAATAAAGCTTCTTTAACGTAATGAAGGTGATATAAAGCCTTACTGGCCTAACGGGAGTGTATTTCGATGAATTCCGTAATCTTATATTTAGGTATAAAGTCGACTTTCTTATATTTACACATTTAGCATGCGATATCGAAAATCTTCAAATCATTAATATAACATATTTAAGTTAATTAACCTTCTTTAACGTAATAAAGGTGATATAAAGCCATAACGGCATAACGAGAGAGTATTTCGATGAATTCCGTAATCTTATATTTAGGTATAAAGTCGACTTTCTTGTATATACTCATTTAGCAATCTATATCGAAATGTTTCAAATCATTAGTTTAACATATTTAAGTTAATAAACCTTCTTTAACGAACGGATGTTGGCATTAAGCCACGGCGGCAAAACGGCAGTGCATGTAGAAGATTTCCGTAATCTTATATTTAGGTATAAAGTCGATTTTCTTGTATATACACATTTTGCAATCGATATCGAAATGCTTCAAACAACTGGTTTAGCATATTTAAGTTAATTAACCTTCTTTATCTTACTGAAGATAACATAAAGCCATAACGGCAGTGCATTTCGAAGAATTCCGTAAACTTATATTTAGGTATAAGGTCGATTTTGTATATAAACACATTTAGCAATCGATATCGAGATGCTTCAACTCATTAGTTTAACATATTTAAGCTAATAAACCTTCTTTAACGAACTGAAGTTGGCATAAAGCCATGGCGGCATAACGGCAGTGCATGTAGAAGAATTCCGTTAGCTTATATTTAAGTATAAAGTCGATTTTCTTGTATATACACATTTAGCAATCGATATCGAGATGCTTCAAATCATTAGTTTAACATATTTAAGTTAATTAGCCTTCTTTAACGTAATTTAGGTGATATAAAGCCATAGCGGCATAACGACAGTACATTTGGAAGTATTCCGTAATCTTATGTTTAGATATAAATTCGATTTTCTTTTATATACACATTAAGCAAGCGATATCGAAATGCTTCAAATCATTAGTTTACCAAATTTCAGTTAATTAAACATCTTTATTTTGCTGAAGTCTACAAAAGCCTTAGCGGCATAACGGCAGTGCATTTAAAGAATTACGTAATCTTATATTTAGGTATAAAGTCGATTTTCTTGAATATATGCATTAAGCAATCGATATCGATATGCTTCAAATCATTCCTTAACGAACGGAAGTTGGCTTAAAGCCATGGCGGCATAACGGCAGTGCATTTAGAAGAATTCCGTAATCTTATATTTATGTATAAAGTCGATTTTCTTATATATACACATTTAGCAATCGATATCGAAATGCTTCAAATCATTAGTTTAACATATTTAATTTAATAAACCTTCTTTAACGAACAGAAGTTGGCGTAAAGCCATGGCGGCATAACGGCAGTGCATTTAGAAGAATTCCGTAATCTTATATTTAGGTATAAAGTCGATTTTCTTGTATATACACATTTAGCAATCGATATCGAAATGCTTCAAATCATTAGTTTAACATATTTAATTTAATAAACCTTCTTGAAAGAACGGAAGTTGGCGTAAAGCCATGGCGGCATAACGGCAGTACATTTAGAAGAATTCCGTAATCTTATATTTAGGTATAAAGTCGATTTTCTTGTATATACACATTTAGCATTCGATATCGATATGTTTACATATTTAAATTAATTATCCTTCTTTTTCTTACTGAAGTTTACATAAAGCCAATGCGGTATAACGGCAGTGCATTTGGAAGAATTCCGTAAACTTATATTTAGGTATAAAGTCGATTTTGTATATAAACACATTTAGCAATCGATATCGAGATGCTTCAACTCATTAGTTTAACATATTTAAGCTAATAAACCTTCTTTAACGAACTGAAGTTGGCATAAAGCCATGGCGGCATAACGGCAGTGCATGTAGAAGAATTCCGTTAGCTTATATTTAGGTATAAAGTCGATTTTCTTGTATATACACACTTAGCAATCGATATCGAGATTCTTCAAATCATTAGTTTAACATATTTAAGTTAATTAGCCTTCTTTAACGTAATTTAGGTGATATAAAGCCATAGCGGCATAACAGCAGTACATTTGGAAGTATTCCGTAATCTTATGTTTAGATATAAATTCGATTTTCTTTTATATACACATTAAGCAAGCGATATCGAAATGCTTCAAATAATTAGTTTAACAAATTTCAGTTAATTAAACATCTTTATTTTGCTGAAGTCTACAAAAGCCTTAGCGGCATAACGGCAGTGCATTTAGAAGAATTACGTAATCTTATATTTAGGTATAAAGTCGATTTTCTTGAATATATGCATTAAGCAATCGATATCGATATGCTTCAAATCATTCCTTAACGAACGGAAGTTGGCTTAAAGCCATGGCGGCATAACGGCAGTGCATTTAGAAGAATTCCGTAATCTTATATTTAAGTATAATGTCGATTTTCTTGTACATACACATTTAGCAATCGATATCGAAATGCTTCAAATCATTAGTTTAACATATTTAAGTAAATTAATCCTCTTTTTCTTACTGAAGTCTACAAAAGCCTTAACGGCATAACGGCAGTGCATTTGGAAGAGTTCCGTAATCTTATATTTAGGTATTAAGTCGATTTTGTTGTATATACGCATTTAGCAATCGACATCGAAATGCTTCAAATCATGAGTTTAACATATTTAAGATAATTAACGCTCTTTATTCTACTGAAGTCTACAAAGGCCTTAACGGCATAACGGCAGTGCATTTAGAAGCATTCCGTAATCCTCTATTTAGGTATAAAGTCGATTTTTTTGTATATACTCATTTAGCAATCCATATCGAAATGCTTCAAATCATTAGTTTAACATATTTAAGTTAATTAACGCTCTTTATCTTACTGAAGTCTACAAAGGCCTTAACGGCATAACGGCAGTGCATTTAGAAGAACTACGTAATCTTATATTTAGGTATGAATTCGATTTTATTGTATATACTCATTTAGCAATCGATATCGAAATGCTTCAAATCATTAGTGTAACATATTTAAGTTAAAAAAACCTTCTTTAACGTATTGAAGGTGATACAAAGCCATGGCGGCATAACGGCAGTATATTTATATGAATTCCGTTATCTTATATTTAGGTATAAAGTCGACTTTTTTGTACATACACATTTAGCAATCGATATCGAAATGCTTCAAATCATTAGTTTAACATATTTAAGTTAATTAACGCTCTTTATCTTACTGAAGTCTACAAAGGCCTTAACGGCATAACGGCAGTGCATTTAGAAGAACTACGTAATCTTATATTTAGGTATTAAGTCGATTTTGTTGTATATACGCATTTAGCAATCGACATCGAAATGCTTCAAATCATGAGTTTAACATATTTAAGATAATTAACGCTCTTTATTCTACTGAAGTCTACAAAAGCCTTAACGGCATAACGGCAGTGCATTTAGAAGCATTCCGTAATCCTCTATTTAGGTATAAAGTCGATTTTTTTGTATATACTCATTTAGCAATCCATATCGAAATGCTTCAAATCATTAGTTTAACATATTTAAGTTAATTAACCCTCTTTATATTACTGAAGTCTACAAAAGCCTTAACGGCATAACGGCAGCGCATTTCGAAGAATTTCGTAATCTTATATTTAGGTATAAAGTTGATTTTGTTGTATATACTCATTTAGCAATCGATATCGAAATGCTTCAACTTATTAGTTTAACATATTTAAGTTAATTAACCTTCTTTAACGTAATGAAGGTAATATAAAGCCATGGCGGCATAACGACAGTGCATTTATAAGAATTCCGTAATCTCATATTTAGGTATAAAGTCGATTTTCTTGTATTTAGCAATCGATATCGAAATGCTTCAAATCATTAGTTTAGCATATTTAAGTAAATTAACCTTCTTTAGCGTACTGAAATTTATATAAAGCCATAACGGCATAACGGGAGTGTATTTCGATGAATTCCGTAATCTTATATTTAGAAATATAGTCGACTTTCTTGTATATACTCATTTAGCAATCGATATCGAAATGCTTCAACTCATTAGTTTAATTTATTTAAGTGAATAAAGCTTCTTTAACGTAATGAAGGTGATATAAAGCCTTACTGGCCTAACGGGAGTGTATTTCGATGAATTCCGTAATCTTATATTTAGGTATAAAGTCGACTTTCTTATATTTACACATTTAGCATGCGATATCGAAAATCTTCAAATCATTAATATAACATATTTAAGTTAATTAACCTTCTTTAACGTAATAAAGGTGATATAAAGCCATAACGGCATAACGAGAGAGTATTTCGATGAATTCCGTAATCTTATATTTAGGTATAAAGTCGACTTTCTTGTATATACTCATTTAGCAATCTATATCGAAATGTTTCAAATCATTAGTTTAACATATTTAAGTTAATAAACCTTCTTTAACGAACGGATGTTGGCATTAAGCCACGGCGGCAAAACGGCAGTGCATGTAGAAGATTTCCGTAATCTTATATTTAGGTATAAAGTCGATTTTCTTGTATATACACATTTTGCAATCGATATCGAAATGCTTCAAACAACTGGTTTAGCATATTTAAGTTAATTAACCTTCTTTATCTTACTGAAGATAACATAAAGCCATAACGGCAGTGCATTTCGAAGAATTCCGTAAACTTATATTTAGGTATAAGGTCGATTTTGTATATAAACACATTTAGCAATCGATATCGAGATGCTTCAACTCATTAGTTTAACATATTTAAGCTAATAAACCTTCTTTAACGAACTGAAGTTGGCATAAAGCCATGGCGGCATAACGGCAGTGCATGTAGAAGAATTCCGTTAGCTTATATTTAAGTATAAAGTCGATTTTCTTGTATATACACATTTAGCAATCGATATCGAGATGCTTCAAATCATTAGTTTAACATATTTAAGTTAATTAGCCTTCTTTAACGTAATTTAGGTGATATAAAGCCATAGCGGCATAACGACAGTACATTTGGAAGTATTCCGTAATCTTATGTTTAGATATAAATTCGATTTTCTTTTATATACACATTAAGCAAGCGATATCGAAATGCTTCAAATCATTAGTTTACCAAATTTCAGTTAATTAAACATCTTTATTTTGCTGAAGTCTACAAAAGCCTTAGCGGCATAACGGCAGTGCATTTAAAGAATTACGTAATCTTATATTTAGGTATAAAGTCGATTTTCTTGAATATATGCATTAAGCAATCGATATCGATATGCTTCAAATCATTCCTTAACGAACGGAAGTTGGCTTAAAGCCATGGCGGCATAACGGCAGTGCATTTAGAAGAATTCCGTAATCTTATATTTATGTATAAAGTCGATTTTCTTATATATACACATTTAGCAATCGATATCGAAATGCTTCAAATCATTAGTTTAACATATTTAATTTAATAAACCTTCTTTAACGAACAGAAGTTGGCGTAAAGCCATGGCGGCATAACGGCAGTGCATTTAGAAGAATTCCGTAATCTTATATTTAGGTATAAAGTCGATTTTCTTGTATATACACATTTAGCAATCGATATCGAAATGCTTCAAATCATTAGTTTAACATATTTAATTTAATAAACCTTCTTGAAAGAACGGAAGTTGGCGTAAAGCCATGGCGGCATAACGGCAGTACATTTAGAAGAATTCCGTAATCTTATATTTAGGTATAAAGTCGATTTTCTTGTATATACACATTTAGCATTCGATATCGATATGTTTACATATTTAAATTAATTATCCTTCTTTTTCTTACTGAAGTTTACATAAAGCCAATGCGGTATAACGGCAGTGCATTTGGAAGAATTCCGTAAACTTATATTTAGGTATAAAGTCGATTTTGTATATAAACACATTTAGCAATCGATATCGAGATGCTTCAACTCATTAGTTTAACATATTTAAGCTAATAAACCTTCTTTAACGAACTGAAGTTGGCATAAAGCCATGGCGGCATAACGGCAGTGCATGTAGAAGAATTCCGTTAGCTTATATTTAGGTATAAAGTCGATTTTCTTGTATATACACACTTAGCAATCGATATCGAGATTCTTCAAATCATTAGTTTAACATATTTAAGTTAATTAGCCTTCTTTAACGTAATTTAGGTGATATAAAGCCATAGCGGCATAACAGCAGTACATTTGGAAGTATTCCGTAATCTTATGTTTAGATATAAATTCGATTTTCTTTTATATACACATTAAGCAAGCGATATCGAAATGCTTCAAATAATTAGTTTAACAAATTTCAGTTAATTAAACATCTTTATTTTGCTGAAGTCTACAAAAGCCTTAGCGGCATAACGGCAGTGCATTTAGAAGAATTACGTAATCTTATATTTAGGTATAAAGTCGATTTTCTTGAATATATGCATTAAGCAATCGATATCGATATGCTTCAAATCATTCCTTAACGAACGGAAGTTGGCTTAAAGCCATGGCGGCATAACGGCAGTGCATTTAGAAGAATTCCGTAATCTTATATTTATGTATAAAGTCGATTTTCTTATATATACACATTTAGCAATCGATATCGAAATGCTTCAAATCATTAGTTTAACATATTTAATTTAATAAACCTCCTTTTTCGAACAGAAGTTGGCGTAAAGCCATGGCGGCATAACGGCAGTGCATTTAGAAGAATTCCGTAATCTTATATTTAGGTATAAAGTCGATTTTCTTGTATATACACATTTAGCAATCGATATCGATATGCTTCTTTAACGTATTGAAGTTGATATAAAGCCATGGTGGCATAACGGCAGTGCATTTAGAAGAATTCCGTGATCTTATATTTAGGTATAAAGTCGATTTTGTTGTATATACACATTTAGCAATCGATATCGATATGCTTCAACTCATTAGTTTAACATATTTAAGTTAATAAACCTTCTATAACGAACTGAAGTTGGCATTAAGCCACGGCGGCAAAACGGCAGTGCATGTAGAAGATTTCCGTAATCTTATATTTAGGTATAAAGTCGATTTTCTTGTATATACACATTTTGCAATCGATATCGAAATGCTTCAAACAACTGGTTTAGCATATTTAAGTTAATTAACCTTCTTTATCTTACTGAAGATAACATAAAGCCATAACGGCAGTGCATTTCGAAGAATTCCGTAAACTTATATTTAGGTATAAGGTCGATTTTGTATATAAACACATTTAGCAATCGATATCGAGATGCTTCAACTCATTAGTTTAACATATTTAAGCTAATAAACCTTCTTTAACGAACTGAAGTTGGCATAAAGCCATGGCGGCATAACGGCAGTGCATGTAGAAGAATTCCGTTAGCTTATATTTAAGTATAAAGTCGATTTTCTTGTATATACACATTTAGCAATCGATATCGAGATGCTTCAAATCATTAGTTTAACATATTTAAGTTAATTAGCCTTCTTTAACGTAATTTAGGTGATATAAAGCCATAGCGGCATAACGACAGTACATTTGGAAGTATTCCGTAATCTTATGTTTAGATATAAATTCGATTTTCTTTTATATACACATTAAGCAAGCGATATCGAAATGCTTCAAATCATTAGTTTACCAAATTTCAGTTAATTAAACATCTTTATTTTGCTGAAGTCTACAAAAGCCTTAGCGGCATAACGGCAGTGCATTTAAAGAATTACGTAATCTTATATTTAGGTATAAAGTCGATTTTCTTGAATATATGCATTAAGCAATCGATATCGATATGCTTCAAATCATTCCTTAACGAACGGAAGTTGGCTTAAAGCCATGGCGGCATAACGGCAGTGCATTTAGAAGAATTCCGTAATCTTATATTTATGTATAAAGTCGATTTTCTTATATATACACATTTAGCAATCGATATCGAAATGCTTCAAATCATTAGTTTAACATATTTAATTTAATAAACCTTCTTTAACGAACAGAAGTTGGCGTAAAGCCATGGCGGCATAACGGCAGTGCATTTAGAAGAATTCCGTAATCTTATATTTAGGTATAAAGTCGATTTTCTTGTATATACACATTTAGCAATCGATATCGAAATGCTTCAAATCATTAGTTTAACATATTTAATTTAATAAACCTTCTTGAAAGAACGGAAGTTGGCGTAAAGCCATGGCGGCATAACGGCAGTACATTTAGAAGAATTCCGTAATCTTATATTTAGGTATAAAGTCGATTTTCTTGTATATACACATTTAGCATTCGATATCGATATGTTTACATATTTAAATTAATTATCCTTCTTTTTCTTACTGAAGTTTACATAAAGCCAATGCGGTATAACGGCAGTGCATTTGGAAGAATTCCGTAAACTTATATTTAGGTATAAAGTCGATTTTGTATATAAACACATTTAGCAATCGATATCGAGATGCTTCAACTCATTAGTTTAACATATTTAAGCTAATAAACCTTCTTTAACGAACTGAAGTTGGCATAAAGCCATGGCGGCATAACGGCAGTGCATGTAGAAGAATTCCGTTAGCTTATATTTAGGTATAAAGTCGATTTTCTTGTATATACACACTTAGCAATCGATATCGAGATTCTTCAAATCATTAGTTTAACATATTTAAGTTAATTAGCCTTCTTTAACGTAATTTAGGTGATATAAAGCCATAGCGGCATAACAGCAGTACATTTGGAAGTATTCCGTAATCTTATGTTTAGATATAAATTCGATTTTCTTTTATATACACATTAAGCAAGCGATATCGAAATGCTTCAAATAATTAGTTTAACAAATTTCAGTTAATTAAACATCTTTATTTTGCTGAAGTCTACAAAAGCCTTAGCGGCATAACGGCAGTGCATTTAGAAGAATTACGTAATCTTATATTTAGGTATAAAGTCGATTTTCTTGAATATATGCATTAAGCAATCGATATCGATATGCTTCAAATCATTCCTTAACGAACGGAAGTTGGCTTAAAGCCATGGCGGCATAACGGCAGTGCATTTAGAAGAATTCCGTAATCTTATATTTATGTATAAAGTCGATTTTCTTATATATACACATTTAGCAATCGATATCGAAATGCTTCAAATCATTAGTTTAACATATTTAATTTAATAAACCTCCTTTTTCGAACAGAAGTTGGCGTAAAGCCATGGCGGCATAACGGCAGTGCATTTAGAAGAATTCCGTAATCTTATATTTAGGTATAAAGTCGATTTTCTTGTATATACACATTTAGCAATCGATATCGATATGCTTCTTTAACGTATTGAAGTTGATATAAAGCCATGGTGGCATAACGGCAGTGCATTTAGAAGAATTCCGTGATCTTATATTTAGGTATAAAGTCGATTTTCTTGTATATACACATTTAGCAGGCGATATCGAAATGATTCAAATCATTAGTTTAACATATTTAAGTTAATAAAACTTCTTTAACGAACTGAAGTTGGCATAAAGCCATGGCGGCATACCGGCAGTGCCTGTAGAAGAATTCCGTTATCTTATATTTAGGTATAAAGTCGATTTTCTTGTATGTACACATTTAGCAAGCGATATCGAAATGCTTCAAATCATTAGTTTAACATATTTAAGTTAATTAACCTTCTTTAACGTATTGAAGTTGATCTAAAGCCATGGCGGCATAACGGCAGTGCATTTAGAAGAAATCCGTAATCTTATATTTAGGCATAAAGTCGATTTTGTTGTATATACACATTTAGCAATCGATATCGAGATGCTTCAACTCATTAGTTTAACATATTTAAGTTAATAAACCTTCTTTAACGAACTGAAGTTGGCATAAATCCATGGCGGCATAACGGCAGTGCATGTAGAAGAATTCCGTTATCTTATATTTAGGTATAAAGTCGATTTTCTTGTATATACTCATTTAGCAAGCGATATCGAAATGCTTCAAATCATTAGTTTAACATATTTAAGTTAATTAACCTTCTTTAACGTATTGAAGTTGATATAAAGCCATGGTGGCATAACGGCAGTGCATTTAGAAGAATTCCGTGATCTTATATTTAGGTATAAAGTCGATTTTCTTGTATATACACATTTAGCAGGCGATATCGAAATGATTCAAATCATTAGTTTAACATATTTAAGTTAATAAAACTTCTTTAACGAACTGAAGTTGGCATAAAGCCATGGCGGCATAACGGCAGTGCCTGTAGAAGAATTCCGTTATCTTATTTTAGTATAAA
>JAPZAG010003131.1:0-12214 GCA_027475135.1 Bactrocera correcta | reverse complement strand
TGCTTCAAATCATTAGTTTAACATATCTAAGTTAATTAACCTTCCTTAACGATCTGAAGTTGGCATATAGCCAGGGCGGCATAACGGCAGTGCATGTAGAAGAATTCCGTAATCTTATATTTAGGTATAAAGTCGATTTTCTTGTATATACACATTTAGCTATCGATATCGAAATGCTTCAAATCATTCGTTTAACATATTTATGTTAATAAACCTTCTTTAACGATCTGAAGTTGGCATATAGCCATGGCGGCATAATGGCAGTGCATGTAGAAGAATTCCGTAATCTTATTTTTATGTATAAATTCGAGTTTCTGATATGTATATACACATTTACCTATCGATATCGAAATGCTTCATATCATTAGTTTAACATATTTAGTTAATAAACGCTTTTTAGCTTACTGAAGTCTACATAAAGCCTTAACGGTATAACGGCAGTGCATTTAGAAGAATTCCGTAATGTTATAATTTTATATTTAGGTACAAAGTCGATTTTCTTGTATTTACACATTTAGCAATCGATATCGAAATGCTTCAAATAACTGGTTTAGCATATTTAAGTTAATTAACCTTCTTTGTCTTACTGAAGTTTACATAAAGCCATAACGGCATAACGGCAGTATATTTATATGAATTCCGTTATCTTATATTTAGCTATAAAGTCGTTTTTGTTGTACGCGCACATTCAGCACTCGATATCGAAATGCTTCAAATCATTAGTTTAACATATTTAAGGTAATTAACCTTCTTTAACGTATTGAAGTTGATATAAAGCCATGGCGGCATAACGACAGTACATTTGGAAGAATTCCGTAGTCTTATATTTAGCTATAAAGTCGATTTTCTGGTATATATGCATTAAGCAATTGATGTCGAAATGCTTCAAATAACTGATTTAACATATTTAAGTTAATAAACCTTCTTTAACGAACTGTAGTTGGCTTACGGCCATGGCGGCATAACGACAGTGCATGTAGAAGAATTCCGTAATCTTATATTTAGGTATAAAGTCGATTTTTTTGTATATACGCATCTAGCAATCGATATCGAAATACTTCAAATCATTAGTTTAACATATTTAAGTTAATTAACCTTCTTTAACGTATTGAAGTTGATATAAAGTCATGGCGGCATAACGACAGTAGATTTGGAAGAATTCCGTAATCTTATATTTAGGTATAAAGTCGATTTTGTTGTATATACACATTTAGCAATCGATATCGAAATGCTTCAAATCATTAGTTTAACATATTTAAGTTAACTAACCTCCTTTATCTTACTGAAGTTTACATAAAGCCAAAACGGTATAACGGCAGTGCATTTGGAAGAATTCCGTAATCTTATATTTAGGTAAAAAGTCGATTTTCTTTTATATACACATTTAGCTATCGATGTCGAAATGCTTCAAATCATTCGTCTAACAAATTTGAGTTAGTTAACCTTCTTTAACGTAATGAGGGTGATATAAAGCCATGGCGGCATAACGACACTAGATTTGGAAGAATTCCGTAATCTTATATTTAGGTATAAAGTCGGCTTTGTTGTATATACACATTTAGCAATCAACATCGAAATGCTTCACATCATTAGCTTAACATTTTTTAGTTAACGTACCTTCTTTATCTTAGTGAAGTTTACATAAAGCAATAACGGCAGTATATTTATATGAATTCCGTTATCTTACATTTAGGTATAAAGTCGATTTTGTTGTACATACAAATTTAACAATCGATATCGAAATGCTTCAAATCATTAGTTTAACATATCTAAGTTACTCAACCTTCTTTAACGAACGGAAGTTGGCATAAAGCCATGGCAGCATAACGGCACTGCATTAAGAAGAATTCCGTAATCTTATATTCAGGTATAAAGTCGGTTTTCTTGTATATACACATTTAGCAATCGATAACGAAATGCTTTAAATCATTAGTTTAACATATTTAAGTTAATTAGCCTTCTTTAACGTAATGAAGGTGACATAAAGCCATGGCGGCATAACGACAGTACATTTGGAAGAATTCCGTAATCTTATGTTTAGGTATAAATTCGACTTTCTTTTACATACACATTTAGCAAGCGATATCGAAATGCTTCAAATCATTAGTTTAACAAATTTAAGTTAATTAACCTTCTTTAACGTACTGAAGTTGATATAAAGCCATGGCGGCATAACGACAGTGCATTTGGAAGAATTCCGAAAACTTATATTTAGGTATAATGTCGATTTTGTTGTATATACACATTTAGCAATCGATATCGAGATGCTTCAAATCATTAGTTTAATATATTTAAGTTAATTAACATAATTTTTCTTACTGAAGTTTACGTAAAGCCATAACGCTATAACGGCAGTTCCTTTGAAAGAATTCCGTAATCTTATATTTAGGTATAAAGTCGATTTTGTTGTATATACACAATAGCAATCGATATCGAGATGGTTCAACTCATTAGTTTAACATATTTAAGTTAATAAACCTTCTTTAAAGATCTGAAGTTGGCTTAAAGCCATTGCGGCATAACGGCAGTGCATTTGGAAGAATTCCGTAATCTTATATTTAGATATAAAGTCGATTTTCTTGTATATACACATTTAGCAATCTATAACGAAATGCTTCAAATCATTAGTTTAACATATTTAAGTTAATTAACCTTCTTTTACGTATTGAAGTTGATATAAAGCCATGGCGGCATAACGACAGTGCATTTAGAAGAATTTCGTAATCTTTTATTTAGGTATAAAGTCGATTTTCTTGTATACACACATTTTGCAGTCGATATCGAAATGCTTCAAATAACTGGTTTAGCATATTTAAGTTAATTAACCTTCTTTGTCTTACTGAAGTTTACATAAAGCCATAACGGCAGTATATTTATATGAATTCCGTTATCTTATATTTAGATATAAAGTAGATTTTGTTGTACATACACATTTAGCAATCGATATCGAAACGCTTCAAATCATTATTTTAACATATTTAAGTTAATTAACCTTCTTTAACTAACGGATGTTGGCATAAAGCCATGGCGGCATAACGGCAGTGCATTTAGAAGAATTCCGTAATCTTATATTTGGGTATAAAATCGATTTCTTGTATATACACAGTTAGCAATCGATAACGAAATGCTTCAAATCATTAGTTTAACATATTTAAGTTAATTAGCCTTCTTTAACGTAATGAAGGTGACATAAAGACATGGCGGCATAACGACAGCACATTTGGAAGAATTCCGTAATCTTATGTTTAGGTATAAATTCGATTTTCTTTTACATACACATTTAGCAGGCGATATCGAAATGCTTCAAATCATTAGTTTAACAAATTTGAGTTAATTAACCTTCTTTAACGTATTGAATTTGATATAAAGCCATGGCGGCATAACGACAGAACATTTGGAAGAATTCCGTAGTCTTATATTTAGATATAAAGTCGATTTTCTTTTATATATGCATTGAGCAATCGATATCGAAATGCTTCAAATAACTGGTTTAACATATTTAAGTTAATAAATCATTTTTAACGAACTGAAGTTAACATAACGCCATAACGGTATAACGGCAGTGCATTTAGAAGAATTCCGTAATCTTATATTTAAGTATAAAGTCGATTTTCTTGTATATACACATTTAGCAATCGATATCGAGATGGTTCAACTCATTAGTTTAACATATTTAAGTTAATTTACCTTCTTTTTCTTACTGAAGTTTACGTAAAGCCATGGCGGCATAACGGCACTGCATTTGGATGAATTCCGTAGTCTTATATGTAGGCATAAAGTCGATTTTGTTGTATATATGCATTTAGCAATCGATATCGAAATGCTTCAAATAACTGCTTAAGCATATTTAGATTAATTAACCTTCTTTATTTTACTGAAGTTTACATAGAGCCATAACGGCAGTATATTTGGGTGAATTCCGTAATCTTATATTTAGGTATAAAATCGATTCTCTTGTATATACACATTTAGCAATCGATAACGAAATGCTTCAAATCATTAGTTTAACATATTTTAGTTATTAACCTTCTTTATCTGACTGAAGTTTACATAAAGCCCTAACGGTATAACGCCAGTGCATTTGGAAGAATTCCGTAAACATATATTTAGGTATAATGTCAATTTTGTTGTATATACACATTTAGCAATCGATATCGAGATAATTCAAATCATTAGTTTAACATATTTAAGTTAATTAACCTTCTTTTTCTTACTGAAAATTACGTAAAGCCATTACGGTATAACGGCAGTGCATCTGGAAGAATTCCGTAATCTTATATTTAGGTATAAAGTCGATTTTCTTGTACATACACATTTAGCAATCGATATCGAGATGGTTCAACTCATTAGTTTAACATATTTAAGTTAATAAACCTTCTTTAACGATCTGAAGTTGGTTAAAGCCATGGCGGCATAACGGCACTGCATTTGGAAGAATTCCGTTGTCTTATATGTAGGCATAAAGTCGATATTGTTGTATATACACATTTAGCAATCGATATCGAGATGCTTCAAATCATTAGTTTAACATATTTAAGTTAACTAACCTTCTTTACCTGACTGAAGTTTACGTAAAGCCATAACGGTATAACGGCAGTGCATTTGGAAGAATTCCGTAGTCTTATATTTAGGTTTAAAGTCGATTTTGTTGTATATGCACATTTAGCAATCGATATCGAGATGGTTCAACTCATTACTTTAAATTATCTAACCAATGCTTTATGTTCGACCTAACTCGTTCAAACAGTTTACCCGCTAGAGCATTATCAAAAGTGAAACAAAAGTGTGACTATTGCCACGCCCCTGGTAGATGTAGAAGATAGATTGAAGACTTTCCTGAGAACTCTTTAAATTATCTAACCAATGCTTTATGTTCGACCCACCTCGTTTCAATTGTTTAGCCACTAGAGCGTTAGCAAAGTTGAAACAAAAATGTGACTATTGCCAAACGCCTGGTAGGAGTAGAAGAAAGATTGAAGACTTTCCTGAGAGCCCTCTAAATTGTCTAACCAATGCTTTATGTTTGACCCACCTCGTTCCAATAGCTTAGCCGCTAGAGCGTAAACAAATTTGAAACAAAAATGTGACTATTGCCAAGCCCCTGGTAGATGTAGAAGAAAGATAGAAGACTTTCCTGAGAGCTTTTTAAATTATCTAACCAATGCTTTATGTTCGACCCACCTCGTTTCAATAGTTTAGCCTCAGAGCGTTAGCAAAGTTGAAACAAAGATGTGACTATTGCCAAGTGCCTGGTTAGAGCAGAAGAAAGATTGAAGACTTTCCTGAAATCCCTTTAAATTATCTAACCAATGTTTTATGTTTAACTTACCTCGTTCAAATAGTTTACCCACTAGAGCGTTATCAAAAGTGAAACAAAAATGTGACTATTGCCACGCCCCTTGTAGATGTAGAAGAAAGATTGAAGACTTTCCTGAGAGCTTTTTAAATTATCTAACCAATGCTTTATGTTCGACCCACCTCGTTTCAATTGTTTAGCCACTAGAGCGTCAGAAAAGTTGAAACAAAAATGTGACTATTGCCAAGCCCCTGATAGAAGTAGAAGAAAGATTGAAGCTCTTTAAATTACCTAACCAATGCTTTATGTTTGACTCACCTCGTTTCAATAGTTTAGCCTCAGAGCGTTAGCACAGTTGAAACAAAAATGTGACTATTTCCAAGCCCCTGGTAGGAGTAGAAGAAAGACTGAAGACTTTCCTGAGAGCTTTTTAAATTATCTAACCAATGCTTTATGTTTGACCCACCTCGTTCCAATAGTTTAGCCGCTAGAGCGTTAGCAAAGTTGAAACAAAAATGTGACTATTGCCAAGCCCCTGATAGAAACAGAAGAAAGACTGAAAACCTTCCTGAAAGCTCTTTAAATTATCTAACCTATGCTTTATGTTTGACCCACCTCGTTCCAATAGTTTAGCCGCTAGAGCGTTAGCAAAGTTTAAACAAAAATGTGACTATTGCCAAGCGCCTAGTAGGAGTAGAAGAAAGATTGAAGACTTTCCTGTGAGCTTTTTAAATTATCTAACCAATGTTTTATGTTTGACCCACCTCGGTCAAATCGTTTACCGGCTAGAGCGTTATCAAAAGTGAAACAAAAAGGTGACTATTGCCAAGCGCCTGGTAGGAGTAAAAGAAAGATAGAAAGTTTTCCTAAGAGGTCTTTAAATTATCTAATCAATGCTTTATGTTTGACCCACATCGTTCCAAAAGTTTAGCCTCAGAGCGTTAGCAAAGTTGAAACAAAAATGTGACTATTGCCACGCCCCTGGTAGATGTAGAAGAAAGATTGAAGACTTTCCTGAGAGCTCTTTAAATTATCTAACCAATGCTTTATGTGTGACCCACCTCGTTCCAATAGTTTAGCCGCTAGCGCGTTAGCAAAGTTGAAACAATACTGTGACTATTACCAAGCCCCTGATAGGAGCAGTAGAAAGATTGAAGACTTTCCTGAGAGCTCTTAAGGAAAAGTCCTCAATTTTTCTTCTATTCTTACTAGGGGCGTGGCAATAGTCACATTTTTGTTTCAACTTTGCTAACGCTCTGAGGTTAAACTATTAGAACGAGGTGAGTCAGACAATAAGCATTGGTTAGATAATCTAAAGAGCTCTCAGGAAAGTCTTCAATCTTTCTTCTACTCCTACCAGGGGCCTGGCAATAGTCACATTTTTGTTTCAACTTAGAACGAGGTGAGTCACACATAGAGCATTGGTTAGATAATTTAAAGAGCTCTCAGGAAAGTCTTCAATCTTTCTTCTACTCCTACCAAGGGCTTGGCAATAGTCACATTTTTGTTTCAACTTTGCTAACGCTCTGAGGCTAAGCTATTTGAATGAGGTGCGTCGAACATAAAGCATTGGTTAGATAATTTAAAGAGCTCTCAGGAAAGTCTCCAATTTTTCTTCTACTCTTACTAGGGGCTTGGCAATAGTCACATTTTTGTTTCAACTTTGCTAACGCTCTGAGGCTAAACTATTAGAACGATGTGGGTCAAACATAAAGCATTGATTAGATAATTTAAAGACCTCTTAGGAAAACTTTCTATCTTTCTTCTACATCTACAAGGGGCGTGGCAATAGTCACATTTTTGTTTCACTTTTGATAACGCTCTAGCGGGTAAACTATTTGAACGAGGTAAGTTAAACATAAAACATTGGTTAGATAATTTAAAGGGATTTCAGGAAAGTCTTCAATCTTTCTTCTGCTCTAACCAGGCACTTGGCAATAGTCACATCTTTGTTTCAACTTTGCTAACGCTCTGAGGCTAAACTATTGAAACGAGGTGGGTCGAACATAAAGCATTGGTTAGATAATTTAAAAAGCTCTCAGGAAAGTCTTCTATCTTTCTTCTACATCTACCAGGCGCTTGGCAATAGTCACATTTTTGTTTCAACTTTGCTAACGCTCTAGTGGCTAAACGATTGAAACGAGGTGGGTCAAACATAAAGCATTGGTTAGATAATTTAAAGAGCTCTCAGGAAAGTCTTCAATCTTTCTTCTACATCTACCAGGGGCGTGGCAATAGTCACATTTTTGTTTCAACTTTGCTAACGCTCTGAGGCTAAACTATTGGAACGATGTGGGTCAAACATAAAGCATTGATTAGATAATTTAAAGACCTTTTAGGAAAACTTTCTATCTTTCTTTTACTCCTACCAGGCGCTTGGCAATAGTCACCTTTTTGTTTCACTTTTGATAACGCTCTAGCCGGTAAACGATTTGACCGAGGTGGGTCAAACATAAAACATTGGTTAGATAATTTAAAAAGCTCACAGGAAAGTCTTCAATCTTTCTTCTACTCCTACTAGGCGCTTGGCAATAGTCACATTTTTGTTTAAACTTTGCTAACGCTCTAGCGGCTAAACTATTTGAACGAGGTGAGTCACACATAAAGCGTTTGTTAGATAATTTAAAGAGCTTTCAGGAAAGTCTTCAATCTTTCTTCTGCTCTAACCAGGCGCTTGGCAATAGTCACATTTTTGTTTCAACTTTGCTAACGCTCTAGTGGCTAAACGATTGAAACGAGGTGGGTCGAACATAAAGCATTGGTTAGATAATTTAAAGAGCTCTCAGGAAAGTCTTCAATCTTTCTTCTACATCTACCAGGGGCGTGGCAATAGTCACATTTTTGTTTCAACTTTGCTAACGCTCTGAGGCTAAACTATTGGAACGAGATGGGTCAAACATAAAGCATTGATTAGATAATTTAAAGACCTCTTAGGAAAACTTTCTATCTTTCTTTTACTCCTACCAGGCGCTTGGCAATAGTCACATTTTTGTTTCAACTTTGCTAACGCTCTGAGGCTAAACTATTTGAATGAGGTGGGTCGATTATAAAGCATTGGTTAGATAATTTAAACAAATGAGTTGAACCATCTCAATATCGATTGCTTAATGTGTATATACAACAAAATCGACTTTATACCTAAATATAAGATTACGGAATTCTTCCAAATGCACTGCCGTTATACCGTTATGGCTTTACGTAAACTTCGGTCAGATAAAGAAGGTTAGATAACTTAAATATGTTAAACTAATGATTTGAAGCATCTCGATACCGATTGCTAAATGTGTATATACAAGAAAATCGACTTTATACCTAAATATAAGATTACGGAATTCTTCTAAATGCACTGCCGTTATGCCGTAATGGCTTTATATCAACTTCATTACGTTAAAGAAGGTTAACTAACTTAAATATGTTAAACTAATGATTTGAAGATTTTCGATATCGATTGCTAAATGCGTAAATACAAGAAAATCGACTATATACCTAAATATAAGATTACGGAATTCTTCTACTAGCACTGTCGTTATGCCGCCATGGCTTTATATCACCTTCATTACGTTAAAGAAGGTTAACTAACTTAAATATGTTAAACTAATGATTTGAAGATTTTCGATATCGATTGCTAAATGCGTAAATTCAAGAAAATCGACTATATACCTAAATATAAGATTACGGAATTCTTCTACATGCACTGTCGTTATGCCGCCATGGCTTTATATCACCTTCATTACGTTAAAGAATGTTAATTAACTTAAATATGTTAAACTAATGATTTGAAGCATTTCGATATCGATTGCTAAATGCGTAAATTCAAGAAAATCGACTATATACCTAAATATAAGATTACGGAATTCTTCTACATGCACTGTCGTTATGCCGCCATGGCTTTATATCACCTTCATTACGTTAAAGGATGTTAATTAACTTAAATATGTTAAACTAATGATTTGAAGCATTTCGATATCGATTGCTAGAAGCGTATATACAACAAAATCGACTTTATACCCAAATATAAGATTACGAAATTCTTCTACATGCACTGTCGTTATGCCGCCATGGCTTTATATCACCTTCATTACGTTAAAGAAGGTTAACTAACTTAAATATGTTAAACTTATGATTTGAAGCATTTCATTATCGATTGCTAAATGTGTATGTACAACAAAATCGACTTTATACCTAAATATAAGATAACGGAGTTCATATAAATATACTTCCGTTATGCCGTTATGGCTTTATGTAAACTTTAGTAAGATAAAGAAGGTTAATTAACTTATATATGCTAAACCAGTTATCTGATGCATTTCGATATCGATTGCTTAATGTGTAAATACAAGAAAATCGACTTTATACCTAATTATAAGATTACGGAATTCTTCCAAATGCACTGCCGTTATACCGTTATGGCTTTATATCAACTTCAATAAGTTAAAGAAGGTTAATTAACTTAAATATGTTAAACTAATGATTTGAAGCATTTCATTATCGATTGCTAAATGTGTATATACAAGAAAATCGATTTTATACCTAAATATAAGATTACGGAATTCTTCTAAATGCACTGCCGTTATGCCGCCATGGCTTTATGTCAACTTCAATAAGTTAAAGAAGGTTAATTAACTTAAATATGTTAAACTAATGATTTGAAGCATTTCATTATCGATTGCTAAATGTGTATATACAAGAAAATCGATTTTATACCTAAATATAATATTACGGAATTCTTCTAAATGCACTGCCGTTATGCCGCCATGGCTTTAAGCCAAAGGTTAAAGAAGGTTTATTAACTTAAATATGTTAAACTAATGAGTTGAACCATCTCGATATTGATTGCTAATGTGTATATACAACAAAATCGACTTTATACCTAAATATAAGATTACGGAATTCTTCCAAATGCACTGCCATTATACCGTTATGGCTTTATGTTAACTTCAGTTTGTTAAAGAAGGTTTATTAACTTAAATATGTTAAACCAGGTATTTGAAGCATTTCGATATCGATTGCTTAATGCATATATAAAAGAAAATCGACTTTATACCTAAATATAAGACTACGGAATTCTTCCAAATGCACTGTCGTTATGCCGCCATGGCTTTATATCAACTTCAATACGTTAAAGAAGGTTAATTAACTTAAATTTGTGAAACTAATGATTTGAAGCATTTCGATATCGATAGCTAAATGTGTATGTAAAAGAAAATCGAATTTATACCTAAACATAAGATTACGGAATTCTTCCAAATGTACTGTCGTTATGCCGCCATGTCTTTATGTCACCTTCATTACGTTAAAGATGGCTAATTAACTTAAATATGTTAAACTAATGATTTGAAGCATTTTGTTATCGATTGCTAAATGTGCATGTACAACAAAATCGACTTTATACCTAAATATAAGATAACGGAATTCATATAAATATACTGCCGATATGCCGTGATGGCTTTATGCAAACTTCAGTAAGATAAAGAAGGTTAATTAACTTAAGTATGCTAAACCAGTTATTTGAAGCATTTCGATATCGATTGCAAAATGTTTATATACAAGAAAATCGAATTTATGCCTAAATATAAGACTACGGAATTCTTCCAAATGCAGTGCCGTTATGGCTTTATGTCAACTTCAGTTCGCTTAAGGAGGCTAATAAACTTAAATATGTTAAAGCAATTATCTGAAGCATTTCCATATCGATTGCGAAATACATATATACAAGAAAATCGACTTTATACCTAAATATAAAATTATAACATTACGGAATTCTTCTAAATGCACTGCCGTTATACAGCTAAGGCTTTATGTAGACTTCAGTATGCTTAAAAATGTTTATTAACTTAATATGTTAAACTAATGATTTGAAGCATTTCGATATCGATAGCTTAATGTGTATATACAAGAAAATCGACTTTATACCTAAATATAAGATTACGGAATTCTTCTAAATGCACTGCCGTTATGCCGCCATGGCTTTATGCAAACTTCAGTAAGATAAAGAAGGTTAATTAACTTAAGTATGCTAAACCAGTTATTTGAAGCATTTCGATATCGATTGCAAAATGTTTATATACAAGAAAATCGCATTTATGCCTAAATATAAGACTACGGAATTCTTCCAAATGCAGTGCCGTTATGGCTTTATGTCAACTTCAGTTCGCTTAAGGAGGCTAATTAACTTGAATATGTTAAACTAATGATTTGAAGCATTTCTATATCGATCGCTAAATGTGTATATACAAGAAAATCGACTTTATACCTAAATATAAAATTATAACATTACGGAATTCTTCTAAATGCACTGCCGTTATACCGTTAAGGCTTTATGTAGACTTCAGTATGCTAAAAAATGTTTATTAACTTAATATGTTAAACTTATGATTTGAAGCATTTCGATATCGATAGCTAAATGTGTATAAACAAAAAATCGACTTTATACCTAAATATAAGATTACGGAATTCTTCTAAATGCACTGCCGTTATGCCGCCATGGCTTTAAGCCAACTTCCGTTCGTTAAAGAAGGTTTATTAGCTTAAATATGTTAAACTAATTATTTGAAGCATTTCGATATCGATTGTTAAATGTGTACATACAAGAAAATCGACTTTATACATAAATATAAGACTTCGGAATTCTTCCAAATGTACTGTCGTTCTGCCGCCATGGCTTTATATCGACTTCAATACGTTAAAGAAGGTTAATTAACTTAAATATGTTAAACTAATTATTTGAAGCATTTCGATATCGATTGCTAAATGTGTATATACAACAAAATCGACTTTATACCTAAATATAAGATTATGGAATTCTTCCAAATGTACTGTCGTTATGCCGCCATGGCTTTATATCGACTTCAATACGTTAAAGAAGGTTAATTAACTTCAATATGTTAAACTAATGATTTGAAGCATTTCGATATCGAT
>JAPZAG010003130.1:0-12223 GCA_027475135.1 Bactrocera correcta | reverse complement strand
CAAACACCTGATTTCCCCACAACAGGGGCAAGCGTGATGGCACTTAATGTTGCGGCATAAGCTATTTTTTTTACGAAATTCATAAAATGAACCTTCTATCAGATTTCTACTGTTATGACGACATCTTACTGTTTCTGATCACGAAAAAAATGAAGAAATACACAGGTTTTGTGATTTCGTGTCGCAAAGTCCTGCATTATGTATGAAGTTTCTGCCTTTATGTAGAGATTGTAAGTAAAAAAAACCGCTTTTTACTCAATAATCCGATATTCATGATACCTGTCTTATAAACCTCGGCATAGGGATCAACGCGAATTGTATGGCATGCTATATTTGTATGAACACACAGTGATTCAATGCAAGAAATATATTATGAAAAGCCTTGCCTTTCTCCATCGTAATGATACCCGATTTGCCATTGGTGACTTTTATCCTGCGCTATCTGTATTTTCCTATCATGAACTCGGCAATACCACTTCCCCATTTTTACTTCTGGATCATCTGGGACCGGGTCGTTTAGCCCCAAAAAAGAAATAAAAAAGGCGTGAATCAACATCCCCACCGTGGTTTTGAAACAGTAACTTTGGTTTTTGCAGGTGAATTGCAGCATCAGGATTCAACAGGTGCTGGCGGGATCATTAAAGCTGGTGATGTGCAGTGGATGACCGCTGCTTCAGGGGTAGAGCATATCGAGCAGTTTAGCCCCGAATTTCGTGAACGGGGTGGCAACTTTGAGATGGGCAATTGTGGGTCAACCTGCCAGCCAAAGACAAGATGTCGGCACCCCGTTACCAAAGCCTAGCCAGTCACTCTATTCCTAAAATCTTGCTGGAAAACGATGCGGGTTATGTTCGGGTCATTGCTGGTCAGTTTAAAAACATACAGGGAATTGCACAGACTTTCACTCCCATGAATGTGCTGGATCTACTTTTGAAAAAAGGCCATCAGATCATACTTCCAGCCAGTCAAGGTGACACAACGCTGCTTTATTTGCGTAGAGGAAAAGTTCGGTTTGCGACTGATGAAGACCTTTTAGAAGAACAAGGAATGGCAGTTATGTCAACCTTAGGTACAGATGTTGAAATCACGGCACTGGAAAATTGCGATGTACTATTTCTATCTGCCCAGCCTCTACATGAACCCATCAACGGGCATGGCCCTTTTGTCATGAACACCTATGATGAAATTCTACAGGCCTATGACGATATTAAGACAGGGGGATTTTGGGAAAGAACTCCAGCTAAATCTTAAGTATTGAAAAACGCCATGCATAAAAAAACCCGCTCAAAGCGGGTTTTTCTGAACCATTAAAGCTTAAGCTTCAACAGTTACATAGCGACGGCCAAACTGACCTTTCACTTCAAATTTCACTACGCCGTCAGCAGTAGCAAATAAAGTATGGTCACGGCCCATACCAACATTTGCACCAGCGTGGAACTCAGTACCACGTTGACGAACGATGATGTTACCAGCAGTTACAGTTTGACCACCGTAAACTTTAACACCTAACATCTTAGGATTTGAATCACGACCGTTCTTCGTCGATCCACCGGTTTTTTTAGTTGCCATGTCTATTTACTCCTGTGTTAGCCTGCGATACCAGTAATTTTAAACTCGGTAAACCATTGACGGTGACCTTGTTGCTTACGGTAGTGTTTACGACGACGCATTTTGATGATGCGGATTTTGTCGTGACGACCATGGCCAACTACTTCTGCAGTTACTTTTGCGCCAGCTACAACTGGAGCACCGATTTGAATGTTGTCACCGTTTACAACCATTAATACGTCATCAAACGTAATAGTCGCGCCAGTTTCAGCTTTCAATAATTCTACTTTAAGGGTTTCACCCTCAACAACACGGTGCTGTTTACCACCGCTTTGGATTACTGCGTACATAATGTACTCCAACATGCCCGTGTCGTCGTGCCGATAAAGGGATATACCGATCTTAAGACGAACGCCACTGGGGTTATACAAGGCGATAGATTTTAAGTGAAAATTGGTCAAACAACAAGTGATTTTGCACAAATGCGCCGATCAACAAATGAGCTATGGATTTCATAATAAAATCAAACAGATTGAGAATACGTTGTTTTTATTGATTCTGATCGGGTTTTGCAATACATTCTAAAAAACCAATTGCGACAATAACAACCTGTGTTCATATAAAGTCACACATACTATGGTATAAAGCTTGGGTTTGGCTATTAAAGACCGCTTTTTTGTCTAACGAAAGCCCCAAAATCATCGCAATGATTTAAATGACTGATTTCACAGCCTGTATAACTGTTTAGCAACAGACATATTGATACACTTAACATTATATTTCACCTGTACGAGGTTTTTCTTCATATGGTTATCGATTTTAAGCAAGACATTCTCTCTCCAGTAGCGACAGATTTTGCTGCGATGGATCATTTGATCAATGAAGGAATCAGCTCCAAGGTTGGCCTGGTCATGTCAGTCAGCAAGCATGTGGTTGAGGCTGGCGGTAAACGTATGCGCCCGATCATGTGCCTACTTGCGGCACGTGCATGTGGTGTAGCCAATATGCAGCATGCGCAGCATCTGGCTGCCATTATTGAAATGCTGCATACCGCGACGCTGGTGCACGATGATGTTGTGGATGAGTCCAGTCTGCGCCGTGGCAGACCCACTGCCAACGCAACATGGAACAACCAGACCGCCGTTCTGGTCGGTGACTTCCTAATTGCGCGTGCCTTTGATTTACTGGTGGATTTAAACAACATCACTTTACTCAAGGATTTCTCAACAGGAACCTGTGAGATTGCGGGGGGTGAGGTTTTACAGCTTCAGCCCCAGCACCAGCCAGAGACCACTGAAGAAACCTATCTAAGAATTATTCATGGTAAAACATCACGCCTGTTTGAACTGGCAACTGAAGGCGCGGCTATCTTGGCGGGCACTGAAGAATACCGTGAGCCACTACGCCGCTTTGCGGGTCACTTTGGCAATGCCTTTCAGATTTTTGACGATATCTTAGACTACACCTCCGATGCGGAAACACTGGGTAAAAAAATTGGTGATGATTTAATGGAAGGCAAACCGACTTTACCGTTAATTTCAGCATTGGCCCACTCCACTGGTGATGATCATGCGATTATTCGCCGCAGCATTGCAACAGGCGGTGTGGAACATTTGGATAAAGTGATTGAAATTGTTCATCACTCAGGTGGTTTGGATTACTGTCAAAAACGTGCCCAACAAGAAACGGATGCCGCTTTAGAAGCGCTTAAAGCACTTCCAGATAATGAATATCGCCAGGCACTGATGAACCTGACCTTAATGGCCTTACATCGACTACAATAATTTTTCTGAGTGCCTATGCATTTAAATTTATCTGATTTATTTTTAAAAAAGCAGGAACAGCTTGACCATCCTGAAGCTGTTCCTGAAAGTCTTCTTGCCAATGAGCAGATCCTCATTGAACTGGGCAACCGCATACGACCAAAAAAACCGAATGATGCTGAAGAAGTTAAACACCGAATTCATGCATTGATCAAAATTCTTTTGCTGACTCCCACTTCAGCAACCTTACTCCAGAATTTCCTGCTCAAGCTGATCAGCCATTACAAACAGATCAGCCTCTATGCCGACAGCGGCATTCTTTCACTGGATGGTTTCTGGAATCAGCTCGGGCAACGTCTTGGCGCACATTTCCTGCCTTTAGTGGAGGATGGCAACCAGCTTAAAACCCTCGTTGGTAAGGTCTTTCATGAACAAAGTGATGGAGAATGGCTGGACCTGATCGAAAATCAGGACTGGATTACCCTCTTCAACCTGATTG
The DNA here is from genome assembly GCA_027475135.1 of Bactrocera correcta. Taxonomy (NCBI): domain Eukaryota; kingdom Metazoa; phylum Arthropoda; class Insecta; order Diptera; family Tephritidae; genus Bactrocera; species Bactrocera correcta. Next base: position 8,413 of record JAPZAG010003130.1, on the reverse strand, counting down.
GTGAAAGCCAAAGCAACACGAATGAAAAACAGGTGTGTAAAACTGACCTGATCAAAGCCATTACTGTGTTGTCCTATCGGATTAGTGGCATTGGTCTGTATCCAGAATTTATTAATGCACAACCCGACATTATTGAATATGAGTCACCTTTTCTGGTTCAGAACCGTGAAATTGTAGAGTTCATTGAAAAGTATAAACAGCAGATGCACCAGCAGGATACAGTTGCGGTTCTTGCTCCTCCCCATGCATCACAGGCCTTTGTGATGCTGGACCAATGCCGTGAGGTTGTGCTCAAGATCCGTCGGGCAACCAAGCGCATTGGGGTCAGTATCAGCCTGACCTATTTATTGTCCTTACTGGAGCAGGCGCTTGACCGCATTGAATTATTGCTTGGTTTGCTTGCCAGTAAAAATGATTTCCACTATATCGCACTGGGACAGTTAATTACTGACCTGACCCAGGCCCATTATGATGAAAAAAGTGTTCGTCACCTGTTAAATTCAACCAGTGAATTGATTGCCCTGCAAGTCACCGAAAATGCCAGTAAAACAGGTGAACATTATGTAAGTACCGATAAAAAAGGCTTTTTCGGCATGTATAAGGCGGCGGCAGGTGCAGGCGCAATTATTGCCGTCATGGCCACCTTGAAAATTTTAACGACCCGCCTGGTACTTGCTCCATTTATGCATGCATTTTTATATAGCATTTAATTATGGTCTAGGTTTCATGCTCATCCATGTGCTGCATTTTACGGTTGCAAACCCAAAAAACCTGCGATGACAGCCGCGGCACTTGCGGCAACGGTACAGCAGCAGAAAGGCAGTAAAAAAGGCCCAGATTGCTGAACTGGCGGCTTTGATTATCAATATTATCCGAACTCAATTCATCGCAATTCTGGGGAATATTTCAATCGCCATTCCCGTAGCGGCCTTAATTACCTTTTTATGGCAATACAATCTGGGTGAACCGTTACTTTCCCCTATTAAGGCAGCCAAGACACTACATGATTTAAATCCATTTACTTCGCTGGCTATCCCCCATGCGGCAATTGCAGGTATCTGTTTGTTCCTTTCAGGCCTGATCGCAGGCTATTTCGATAATCTGGCAGTCTACCGAAAGGTTGGCCCCCGTCTAAAACAGCACCGCCGCCTAAAACGCTGGATGGGACAGGCACGACTGGACAAGTTTGCCAACTATATTGAAACCAATCTCGGGGCTTTGGCAGGTAACTTCCTGTTCGGGATTATGCTGGGAAGTATGGGAACCATCGGTTTTATTTTAGGCCTGCCGCTGGATATCCGTCATATTGCCTTTGCATCCGCCAATTTCATTCAGGGCTTAATGACAGTGAGCGGCACACCTGACCTTGGTTTAATCATCGTGTCATTTTTTGGGGGTTATGTTGATTGGTCTCACCAACCTGTTTGTCAGCTTTACCCTGACGATTATTGTCGCGTTGCGTGCGCGTCGTGTTCGCTTCTCACAATGGAAACCCTTGGGTAAATTGGTCATCACCCATTTCCTGACCCGACCAAGTGATTTTTTCTGGCCCCCAAAACAACCTGTTGAAGTGGAAGAGCAAAACACGACCGAGCAAAAAATGAGACATTAATCAAATTTTGTTATGTTTTTTTTCTGAACCTTAAAAAAAAATGAAAATGAAATTATCATAAAATTTCAAGACTTGACCAAAAGTGTACTCGCAAGTACACTTTCAAACACTCGACAACCCTGAACAATGGTTAAGCAAATAATGAGGTTCGCATGCCGTACCTACTGCTTTGTATTGGTTGCTTTTTTTTAGGACTCGGTGTGTTTGGGCTGGTTTGTCTCGACACATCGACTTTAGACCTTTTGAGTGTTCAAGCTTTATTTGAACACCGTTCGTTTGTGCTTAACCAGGTGACCATTCTGCTTTCTCGACTGGGTGGAATGCCTTTTTTATTATTTTTAACCACATTTTTGTGTATTTATCAAACTTGGATTAAAAACTATAAGAATGCAATTTTTATCGCTTTAAGTGTGGGTGGAAGTATTGTGATTGGTTGGCTTCTGAAATGGGGCATTGATCGACCAAGACCCTTGGAATTTTATCACCTGATTCAAAGTTATGGCGCATTTTTCCCAAGTGCCCATAGCCTATATGCTGCGACCCTTGCGAGTATGTTCATGTTGCTGTACAGCACGCATAAATACCGTAACAGCGTCATTTTAGTATCTACTTTATGGTTTGTTTTCATGGGGATATCTAGAATTTATGCAGGGGTTCACTACCCAACTGATGTATTGGCAGGTTGGGGAATCGGGTTGATTTGGACTTCGTTGCTTTGGTTTTGGCTGTATCAAGGCAATTTCAGCAACAATTTGTTTTTAGATAAAAAAACTAAATTGAGGTGGAATAATGATGTCAGCTAAGCTTTGGGCTCCTGCCCTCACTGCTTGCGCATTGGCAACAAGCATTGCGCTTGTTGGTTGTAGCAAAGACCCTAAAGATGCACAGCAAGCCGCTGCTGCTCAAAAAATGCCACCTCCTGAAGTCGGTGTCATTGTTGCACAACCGCAAAGTGTAGAACAAAGTGTGGAACTTTCTGGGCGGACCTCCGCCTATCAGGTTTCAGAAGTACGTCCACAAACAGGTGGTGTCATTTTAAAGCGCTTATTTGCTGAGGGCAGTTATGTCCAGGCAGGTCAGGCGCTTTATGAAATTGATGCCAATACCAACCGTGCAAGCGCAGACAGCGCCCGTGCGACCTTATTGCGCCAGCAAGCAAACCTAAATGCATTACGCGTTAAAGAGGGACGTTATCGTCAACTGGTTGGCACCAATGCGGTTTCCAAGCAGGAATATGATGATATTCATGCCCAGGTCCTGTTGGCGGAGGCCGATGTGGCAGCCTCTCAGGCGGCATTGAAAAATGCTGAGATCACTTTGGGCTATTCTACTGTACGTGCGCCAATCTCAGGCCAGTCCAGCCGTTCTTCGGTAACAGCTGGTGCGTTGGTGACAGCGAATCAGGCTGATCCTTTGGTCACGATTCAACAGCTTAACCCGATCTATGTTGATATTAACCAATCCAGTGCCGAAATGTTGCGCCTACGTCAGCAGCTCAGCAAAGGCAGCCTGAACAACAGCAACAACACCCGTGTCAAGATCACGCTCGAAGATGGTTCCGACTATCCTGTTGAAGGCCAGTTGGCTTTCTCTGATGCCAGTGTCAATCCAGACACAGGTACAGTGACCTTGCGTGCGGTGTTCTCAAATCCAAACCACCTGTTGTTACCAGGCATGTATGCAACTGCCAAGATTTCACGGGGCATCATTCCAAATGCCTACCTGATTCCACAGGCGGCTGTGTCACGCCTGCCAACAGGACAGGCCATTGCCTTGGTTGTAAATGCGAAGAATACGGTTGAAGCGCGCCCAATCACAACGGTGGGTGTGAAAGCACAGGACTGGATTGTCACGGATGGCTTACAGGCGGGTGACAAGATTGTGGTTGATGGTGTTGCCAAGGTTAAGGAAGGCCAGGAAGTTTCTGTAAAACCTTACCAGCCACAGGCAAAAGCACCACAAGGTCAAAATGCTGCACCGCCAGCAGCCGCTGAACAACAAAAGCAAGCCGATTCACCAAAAGCTGAACAAAAAGCTACTTCACAAGCTTAAGGGGTAGATTGCATGGCTCAATTTTTTATCCATCGCCCAATTTTTGCATGGGTGATTGCGTTGGTAATTATGCTGGCGGGTATTCTCTCGCTCAGCAAAATGCCAATTGCACAATATCCCACGGTTGCGCCACCGACGGTCACGATTTCCGCAACCTATCCAGGTGCATCGGCAGCAACAGTGGAAAATACCGTAACCCAGATCATTGAACAGCAGATGAATGGTCTTGATGGTTTGCGCTACATTTCATCGAACAGCTCTGGTAATGGTATGGCATCCATCCAGATTAACTTTAAGCAAGGGATTGATCCTGATATTGCCCAGGTACAGGTGCAGAACAAGTTGCAGTCCGCAACTGCGTTGCTGCCTGAAGATGTACAGCGTCAAGGGGTGAAAGTTTCCAAGTCAGGTGCAAGTTTCCTACAGGTTGTTGCATTTTATTCTCCTGATGGACGCTTATCCGATGCTGACATTAAGGACTATGTAAACTCAAGTATTGCTGAACCGCTTAGCCGTGTTCAGGGTGTGGGTGAGATTCAGGTGTTTGGTGGTTCATACGCCATGCGTATCTGGCTGGACCCTGCCAAATTAAGCAGCTTCAATTTAACACCAACAGATGTTGCAGCGGCAATTCGTGCACAAAACGCACAGGTCGCCGTAGGTCAGTTGGGTGGCGCACCTTCAATCAATGGTCAGGTCCTAAATGCGACTGTGACTGCACAAAGCCTGTTGCAGACACCAGAACAGTTTAAGCAGGTCTTCCTGAAAAACCTGCCATCAGGTGCAAAAATTCGTTTAAACGATGTGGCACGTGTTGAGTTGGGTTCTGATACCTATCAGTTTAATACACAGTTTAATGGCAAGCCTGCGGCGGGTATCGCAATCCGTCTGGCAACAGGTGCAAATGCGCTGGATACTGCGGCAGCAGTTGAAAAGCGTTTAAGTGAACTTCGCCATAACTATCCAACAGGTCTGAAAGACCAGCTTGCGTTTGATACCACCCCATTTATCAAGCTTTCAATTGAAAGTGTGGTACATACCCTACTTGAAGCGATTGCACTGGTATTCATTGTGATGTTCCTGTTCCTACAGAACTGGCGCGCAAAGATTATTCCAACACTTGCTGTTCCCGTGGTGGTATTGGGTACATTTGCCATCATCAATATTTTCGGTTTTTCAATCAACACACTCACCATGTTCGCAATGGTTCTTGCCATTGGTCTGCTGGTGGGTGATGCGATTGTTGTGGTCGAAAACGTTGAGCGTGTCATGACCGAAGAACACGGTACACCTGTTGAAGCGACTGAAAAGTCGATGAAACAGATTTCTGGCGCCCTGATGGGGATTACCAGCGTACTGAGTGCGGTATTTATTCCAATGGCATTCTTTGATGGCACAACGGGGGTGATTTATCGTCAGTTCTCCATTACGCTTGTGACTGCAATGGTGTTGTCACTGATTGTTGCATTGACATTTACGCCAGCGCTATGTGCGACCATCCTTAAACAGCATGATCCAAACAAGGAACAAAGCAACAATATCTTTGCTCGTTTCTTTAGATGGTTCAACCGTACATTTGACCGTATTTCACATGGCTATCAGGGCGGTGTAGACCGCATGATTCACCATAAAGTGTTTTCTGGTATTCTGTATGCAGTCGTAATCGCTGCGCTTGCATTCCTGTTCCCAAAACTTCCGTCTTCGTTCCTGCCTGATGAAGATCAGGGCGTGGTGTTGACGCTTGTACAGCTTCCACCAAATGCAACCCTAAGCCGTACTGATGCGGTGCTGGACACAATGACTCATTTCTTCATGGGAAAAAAAAAAAGATACGGTAGAGTCTATCTTTACTGTCGCTGGTTTCTCTTTTACGGGGATGGGACAAAACGCGGGTCTGGCGTTTGTGAAGTTGAAAGACTGGGAAAGACCGTACCACGGCTGAGACAAAAATTGGTTCCATTATCCAGCGTGGTATGGCACTGAACATGATCGTCAAGGATGCGTCCTACATCATGCCGTTACAGCTTCCAGCCATGCCTGAACTGGGTGTCACCGCTGGCTTTAACCTACAGTTAAAAGATGTGAGTGGTCAGGGCCATGAAAAGCTGATTGCAGCACGTAACACCATCCTCGGTTTGGCATCTCAAGACAAGCGTCTGATGGGCGTACGTCCAAATGGTCAGGAAGATACACCACAGTATCAGATTGATGTTGATCAGGCGCAGGCGGGTGCAATGGGTGTCAGTGTCGCTGACATTAACAGCACCATGGGTATTGCCTGGGGTGGTTCATACATCAATGACTTCATTGATCGTGGCCGCGTGAAAAAAGTCTATGTGCAGGGTGAAGCCAATGCCCGTATGATGCCTGAAGACCTGAACCAGTGGTATGTGCGTAACAAAAAAGGCGAAATGGTTCCATTCTCTGCATTTGCAACTGGTAAATGGACCTATGGTTCACCACGTCTTGAACGTTATAACGGCGTATCATCCGTCAATATTCAAGGTACGCCTGCCCCAGGTGTAAGTTCTGGCGACCCCATGAAAGCCATGGAAGAAATCATCCAGAAATTACCATCCATGGGCTTGCGGGGCTTTGACTATGAATGGACAGGTTTGTCACTGGAAGAACGTGACTCTGGCGCTCAAGCTCCGTTCTTGTATGCCCTCTCCCTTTTAATTGTATTCTTATGCTTGGCGGCACTGTACGAAAGCTGGTCAATTCCATTCTCGGTATTACTTGTAGTGCCGTTAGGGATTATTGGTGCGGTGATTCTGACATTCCTGGGCATGGTATTGTTTAAGAATCCAAACTTATCCAATAACATCTATTTCCAGGTTGCCATGATTGCGGTGATTGGTCTTTTGGCTAAGAATGCAATCCTGATTGTTGAATTCGCAAAAGAATTACAGGAAAAAGGTGAAGAGTTGCTTGAAGCAACCCCGCATGCATCCAAAATGCGTCTACGTCCAATTATCATGACCACACTGGCATTCGGCTTTGGTGTCTTGCCATTGGCGCTTGCAAGCGGTGCGGGTGCGGGTAGCCAGCACTCAGTCGGTTATGGTGTATTGGGTGGTGTCATTTCCTCAACACTTTTAGGTATCTTCTTCATCCCTGTATTCTTCGTGTGGATTCGTAGTATCTTTAAGTACAAACCTAAAAATTTAAATACTCAGGAGCATTGATCGTGATGCAAACTGTATGGTCTATTTCCAGTCGTGGCATTGCAATCTCTGCACTCGCGCTGTCTTTGGCTGCCTGCCAAAGCATGCGCGGGCCAGAGCCTGTTGTGAACACAGATATTCCTGAAAGCTTTGCCTCTTATGGCAAGTCTTCTGGAACATCAATCGCTGAACAGGGTTACAAAGACTTCTTTGCTGACCAGCGTTTACTGCAAGTGATTGATATGGCACTTGCCAATAACCGTGACTTGCGTACGGCCGTGCTAAACATTCAAAAAGCACAGCAACAATACCAAATCTCAGAAAACAACAGATTACCAACCATTGGTGTCGGGGGTGGCGCAACTCGACAGGTATCCCCTAGTCATGATCCAAACAATCCTTATTCGACTTATCAAGTGGGTATACCACAAACAACGTATGAGTTGGATTTTTGGGGCCGTGTTGCCAGCTTAAAAGATGCGGCACTGGACAGCTACCTTGCGACACAGAGTGCACGTGATGCCACCCAAATTAGTTTAATCAGCCAGATTACTCGGGTCTGGTTAAATTATTCATATGCAAGCGCACAGTTGAAACTTGCGGATCAAACCCTCAAGGCACAGCAAGACTCGTTTAACCTGAACAAGAAACGTTTCGATGTGGCATTGATAGTGAGATTCCATTACGTCAGGCGCAAATTTCGGTTGAAACCGCACGTAATGATGTTGCCAACTATAAAACACAGATCGCACAAGCACAAAACTTGTTAAATTTACTTGTTGGACAAACAGTTCCTCAAAACTTATTGCCACAACAGCAAATTTCTCAAATTACCAAACAAAGTGCTTTAAGTGCTGGTTTGCCAAGTGATTTGCTCAATAATCGTCCCGATATCAAGGCGGCTGAATATCAACTCAGTGCAGCAGGTGCAAATATTGGTGCAGCCAAAGCACAACTCTACCCGACGATTAGCCTGACAGGTTCGGCAGGTTATGCTTCAACAGATTTGAGCAACCTTTTTAAGGCGGGTAATGCAGCTTGGTCAATTGGGCCAAATATTAGCTTGCCAATCTTTGACTGGGGTACACGTAAAGCCAACATCAAGATTTCAGAGACTGATCAGAAAATTGCTCTAGCGAACTATGAAAAGTCAGTTCAATCTGCTTTCCGTGAAGTAAATGATGCGTTGGCAACCCCTGCCAACATTGGTGACCGTTTAACTGCGCAACGCCGTTTGGTGGATGCAACCAACACTACCTACAAGCTGTCTAACGCCCGTTTCCGTGCAGGTATTGATAGTTATTTAACCGTGTTGGATGCACAACGTTCAGCGTATTCGGCTGAGCAAGGTTTACTGTTGTTACAGCAAGCAAACCTGAACAACCAGGTTGAGCTTTACAAAACATTGGGTGGAGGTTTAAAGGCCAATACCAGTGATACGGTAACGCCACAACCCTCTAGTGCTGAAATACATGCTGCACAATAAACCTTAAATAAAATGTACCATCTATAGCCATCTCCCGAGATGGCTATTTTATTTTAAGCCCGACTGAATAATAATTTAATCCCAAATGATTGGCAT
>JAPZAG010003129.1:0-12224 GCA_027475135.1 Bactrocera correcta | reverse complement strand
TCATGAACAACCATTACATTCACTGACAGTTTGGTTTGGTTTTTTGGTCTGTTGGAATCAACGGTCCATACTTCTTTTGAAATCAAGCTGGTCACAGTATTACCGTTAATGGAGAGAAAACTTAGCTACACAGCGAGCGCAAAAACCAAATTATTGGCAAAAAAATTTGGAAATTCGATTATTTAAAGAAATATTGAATGGCCTCCAAAAAGTTGTGATTTAATACCATTAGACTACTTCTACTCTAAAAAACATTTTAAAAGCGTTTTGAAATTTAACTTAATTATATTTGCCACGTGTCTGAACACCTAAATTAAAGAATTGAATAAAGTATCGAACTAAGGCGTCTGACATAATTAAAGGCCTATGACTTAAAAGCACTTTAGAATAGTTGGCACCTTTTGAAAAAAATTTACTTAAACAGTTTAAAAAATACATATATTTAAACAAAAATTTCACTTACTGAAAAATAGAATGAAATTGCCAAATTAAAGTGCCTATAACTTAAAAATACTTCAAAAAGAAGTTGCCACTTTTTGAAAAAAATTTGATTTAAAATGCTTAAAGAAAAAAAATGTTAAAAAAAAATAGTCGCGAACTGAAGAAAGATAACATCTTGGAAAATCTGAAAACCTTTAACCCTTGGAATGAAGTGGCCTCCTATCAAAAGAAATAATACTGAATGCATTACAAATTAATTTAAAATTAATATAAAAAAATTTCATACTAAACTAAGTTTCAAAAAAAAAGTTGTCTTTTTTTATATCGCTGTAAATTAGAAATCTATTTCACTATTTTTTAATGCTTGACTTTGAACTAAATTCATTTCGCTTAAGGTGTTACATGGGTTTCCCCAAGTAAAAACAGTCTTTTTTCAACAATTTGTTTCTCATACAAAAAAGGAAATATTTTAGTAGTGTTTTTTATTATTACAAACATTATTAACAAAAAAAGTCTGGAATTTTTAAAAAAAAAGATGAAAATTTCGCGACATTTTTTTTTTCAAATAGTTGTAATCGAAAGAATCACTCGTTCAAGGCTTTAAAAATTGTATTTCCATCACATGTGTAAAATTTCATGAAGAACGGTGAGTATTTCTCGAGAAATCTTGCCAACCGTCTTTAAAAACACACTTTCTAAAAAACGCACTTAAAGACGGCGCACTTAGCCTAGCTAGCCTCGAACGTACAAGTTCTCAAAGCTGTATCTCCTAAACTTTTACTCGGATCAACTTGAAAATTTAAGTCAATATTCTAGAGGTGTTGGTGAATTTAATAAGACAATAAAAAAAATTCGAGTTTTTGAAACCCGTAAACCGTTGTAACCTTTCAAACAGCTTGTTAGATCCACGAATAGGCTCATATTTTTTTAAATTTACTTTCTAATAATTCTTTCTAAAATTTGTTTACTGCTTAAAGTTCACTTTAAATTTTTTGTTAAGCTGACTCACATGCCTGCCTTAAATTAATTTTAATTGGTTGGCTAAGACAGAGAGTTAAAAAACCAAAATTTGAGCATGACTGAAGCAATTTGCTAAGCAATATTTCAAAAAGCCAACACCTTCAACACATTTTGCTTATTGTGAAAATATGCTCCAAATTCCCAACGCTGTAATGAAAATAATTGTACCAAATACAATAAGCCTTTCACTAAACGTACACAACATATATATGTATGTATGTACAGACACCATACTTCCACAATATATGCGCCTTCTTTCATGCCTACCTCTCTTCTTGCTGGCTGCCCTATTATTTTGAGAAATTGCGGAATAAGAGCGAAATGGCGTCAAGTGCAGTCGCGTCTTACAGTGAGGTAGAGCAGCATATTTAATTACAAGCCATTGTAATTTGTCAGCTGAAAGCGCATTGTGTGGCATATGTATATGCATGTAAATATGTATGTGGCCACATGCCGACCAAGGCATGTGAAGAGCAATAATGGAGTAAAATTACGGTGAAATTATAAATGTGATTGCACTAAAAAACCTGTGGCTAAGTTGCAATTAAGTGCATGTGTGTGTTTTATATCGATTTTAGAATTAAAATTTAAAGACCAAAAACAAACGAAAAATTCTAATATGTTAAAAGAAATGTATGATGTTTAATATTAATTTATTTAGAAAAATTTTTATTTACATAAATTTATGCTACTTATTAAAAAAGCTTAAGAAATTGTAGGAGCGACACTCAATTTGCATACTTTAGACCCAGTTCTATGTTCTAAAACGCTATGCTCAAGGAGGTGTCCTACTTTTATTTAAAATAGTACGAATTGTCAAATATATATTATTCAATTCTTAAAAAGGGTTTCCATAACTAAAACAAAGCTCTCAAGCAACTCATTGTTGAGCTGATAAAGCGATAATGTTGCCTGATGAGTTCGCTAATTGTTGTAAAGTTATTATCGCTAAAAGTTTCGGTTTGAATATACGCAAATCTAATTTTCAATTATTATACCCCGCGGAGGGTATATTAAGTTTGCCACCATATTATAACAAATATATAGTCAGCTTAACGCGCTGGGTCGACTAAACCATATCCATCTATCTGTTCATTCGTCCGTCATCTAGTCCCTCGGTTATTGAGATACCGATCTAAAATTTTGCTCTCCCCGTTTTCTCACGAAGAAGTTGCTCATCTGTCAGAACGGCGGATATCGGACCACTATAACAAATTGATGCCATACAAACTGAACGACCATTCTGAGAGTTCATATGCAAAACTTTTTTCATTTTACGCGATATCTTCATTAAATTTTAAAACAACAAGCTTACACAATAACAACGAGTAAAGTAACAAAGCAACCATTTTCAATTTCATGCAAAGGATTATTACACAATTTGCTTAAATTTATAAATTTCATATTGTTACGAAAATTAGAATTAGCTTTCAATTTCCATTGAAAATTATAATTATACCATGAACGTTACGACGATTTTTGTGCTATTTTCATGACGCCATACTGCAACCTACAGCAAAACCCCATTGCCAATTAACGATGACCTCATTTTCAACTTCCATTTCTAACACAAATTTAATTGCTACTTTTAATATAATTTTAATGCCATAAAAGCAGATGAACAATTTCCAAATGGCTGAGCATTTGAGAAGGTAATAGCATGCTGAAGAATGCGCACACACAAACAATGCTGCCGCGCGAATATTTGGGTATAAATACAAATGTAATTAGCGAGAAGTGAAAAACGCAAATGTGTCGCGGAATTTTTGTTGGTCTCGAAATTCATTTGTGAATGGAAACTGATTTGCAATTTATTTCTGTTATTTTTTATATGGAAAATTTAATTTCCAGTTATTATTATCCTGAACATAACCGAGAGGTTGTTGGATGGCTGGCTGCAGCAAGTAAAATTAGAAACCAGCAAGTAAAGGGTGACTCAAGTGCAACTTAAAATTTAAATATAATAATAATTCGTGGTCGAAATCTTTGGGCATAAACATTTTTTACTATCACAGGCTTAAGTCGCGAAATAGTTTTTTAAAGTTATGCTGTTTCAATAAATTTAAATAAATTAAAATTAACCAAAATTAAAATAAATTATTTTTAGTTTACTTCTATAAGGAACAAATTTAAACATACTATATATCAAAAATAAAAATAAAAACTAAAAATAAAATATTAAAAAATACTTAAAACGCAATATCATATACATATATACAACCCTGTATTTTTTATAATTAAAATATCATGTATTTACCACCGTGTGTTTCCTCCGGCAATGATGAACAATGCAAATTCACCTTTTTCCATAAGCGCTTCGCCAGACAAGGCCATTAGAGGGCGCAGTTTGAAATGAGCAAGACATTCGCAATCAATGCTGGACAAATTGGGTTTTGGTTGACAAAGAAAAATGTTTATTGAAAATGTTCAAGCGCAGGCATGCCATTTTGACAACAGACTTAAGGGCCTTGTAGCAACTGCGTTACAAATTAAAAGAGAAATAAAAGTTTATTCACCGAACTTTGCAAGCAATTATTATTGACGTTGAAGGAATTGATGCTCAAGTGCATAAAATAATATTTATCAAGAGTGATTAGGAAAACTGTAATATTAAATTATTAAAGCAGTAAATGCATTTTTGCTAAGGTGTTTATTAGATTCTACGGGCTGTTCACAATTTGCATTAGTTTTCAGCTAGTTGAATCGAAATAATTTATGATGATTTGAATTTTCGAATAATCGATTTTTTCATTTTATTTTGCGTCGGCTCTACATATGATATAAATATCGTATAATGCCCCTATATTAGCTCGTATAATAATGCTTTTGGGCAAAATGTTGCAATTTTGTATTTCAACAAAATCACCTGCGGATGCTTTTATTACCCTCTAGAGTCAATTGATTTTGATTGATAATTTCAATTAGCCTGTTAATTAATTACAAGGCTCTACACTACTTAACATATATGAACCAAATCACTTGGGGTCACTGTGCATGGTTCATAAATATAGCAGCCAATTGATATGGTGTGGCAAAGCAATTAATTTATTGCATGAAAATAGTGACAGCAAGCGAACTATGCAAGTATTTTTTGATAAGACGAGTCTAAAATATTTTTAAATTATATTATAGTGTACTATGCTATTCACAACTTTCAGCTTTACTTTTTAATTAATTTAGTTTAGCGCAAATGACGCTTAACACTCAAAGAGTATTCCCTGTAGACAGTTTGGCTGGTCAGAAGGCATTCATAGTGCACCACACCTCTAATCAACGAAGAAAACAGCCAACATAACCTTAATTTTTGACTTGCTTTGACGTGGTTTCTTCGGTTTCGGCTCACCTTTGCCATTATATTTGGCCGACTGATCCTCTGCTTCCAGGTTGTATGCTTTGATTCAAGATTCATCGGCAGTAATGATACGTTTTATGACTTCCTGGTAGTCGGAAAGCATAGTTTCACAGATGTTAACGCGAAAAAATTAGTGATTTTGAAATCTATCGTGCTTACACTCCTCTTAGGCCCAAATTACCCAAATTATCTTTCAAAATTGTTTTCACTGATCTTTGCGATATTCCAACGACGCTAGTAAGATCTCTGACTATTAATCGTCGATTCTCAAGCACCAATTCGGTGGATATTAGACATAGCTTTTAGCACATACTATCGATTACTCTCAACTTTTACTTTTTTTTGTTCGATAATATGAATGCCTGATGAATTGTTATAATTATGTCCAAACGTTGCCTCCTTATAAATTGGTATGCAATTAATAATTTCGCAGAGTCCCTTTTTAAAGTAATTTTAAATTGTATCTATAAAACTTTAAATGTAAAATTTTCGACTAACAAAGCACGCCAGTGTTAATGCTATGATATGTTCAAAATACTTTCGAAAATTTTCAAAGCAATCGCAATAAAATTGTAGGAGGTACAACCCTTGAGAGAGATGCCCGTCAGGGTAGACCGGTCGGCTACTTTAATCTTTGATTGTGTTTTTCACAAAACTTTGGTTTGTTCAAGATTTCTCAGAAAGTGAAAAAGAGATCTTATCGAAATTTTTCACAGTTCTTCTAAATATGTTGGGCTCGTGATTAATAGAAGAACTTTTTTCGATTGAAACTAATTTTTTCAAGGCAATTTGGTATATAAATGCGTAAGCGGTGTCTACTTCAATAAATAAGTAAAATTTGTAGTAAAAATTAGATCTAAAATCATATTTTTTTACACTTTACGAAAGTTAATTTTTTTCCAAATCTTTCGATTATTTCCGCTCTATTCTCATCCACTAACCGATGATTTTTTTTTTTTTTGTGATTTAATAAGAATCACGCGAAGTTGTTTTTGGACGGTGCCTCCGGAAACCAGCTACCAATGGCTGAATTTCAAATTTTTTGTTTTATGGAAAATTTACAGAATATAAATCAAATATTGCTCTTTGACATGCTAAAATTTGGTAAAAAATTTATTTTTTTATTCTATGAAAGAAAAACAAGGGATGAAAATAGGTAGAGAAAATAGGTATTTTTTTAATTGCCAAAGTCCACTTTACTCCTTTATAAAAGAGATGAGAACAAAGTATCAAAGTATCCAACAAGGTCTTGGTCCTATAATACTTTACTCGGGTATAAATTCGTCTATATTTTAAGTATATAGACTTGACTATCATGAAAATAGTGCTTTATTTATTGATCTTTGTTTAAGTTGTTGTAGAAATTGACAAGTTGTACTTTACTATATTACTATACTATAAAAGAATTTTTTATTATTTCGGGAAAGAAACTACATATATACCATATACGTATATCCCGGTATGAATCGAATTTTAGGTATAAATAAAGGTTATAATATTTTAAAATTTTTAGTTTCAGCAAAATAATTATAAATGTTATTTTATTACGCGTCTAACTTTAAATACTAAAAAATTGTGTATGTCTTATCTCAAACCACTTGTTAATATAAATAATAACTTCCTGATTATATTTTAGTATGTTAATTTATAAACAACTTTATAAGTACATACACAAATATATTTACACAAGAACTTGCAAATATTTGTACAAGCGACTACACGCATAAATAGTTTAAAAAGCGGCGGCAAGTTCAAAAGATTTGGATGTAAATAAAAGTGGCGCAAAAATAGAGCAACGTGAGTGTGGCAAATTTGCTTAGACGATTTCAAAAGGAATATATGAACAGCTCTATACGTAAACACATACATGCATGCAAACATACACACATACATTCATACATACATATATCTACAGGCATGAACATGTATAGAGGTTGCTACGGCATAAATGCGAGCAAATTGTGCTAATATCTATTTGAAAAGTTTCGCAAATTTTATTCACCGCTGCATCCTAACAAACCAAAAAGAGAGAATTCTTAATGCCGCTTGCTTACTATTCAACCACGCTTTGGCGCCAAATGTGTGCAGGAAACCCATTAAATATATTTAATCATGTGTAAAAACACCGCAAAAGCATTGAAACAGATAAATAATTTTAATTGATGTATTCATACACATAAACACACAGTTTTTATTATGAATGGGGGCTGCCGTTAGTTTCTTCCATACAAATGCCGTTCATTCAGCCACTCTTCAAGTTAGCAAGTTTGAAAGTTATATTGCATAATGTGAAAGCTTAACGAAGAAGGCGTAAATTATTATTTATATATGTATTTATGTGTTAATTTACGAACTTAAAAGGCGAGGCTTTCATTAGCTACACGATGGGTGCAGTGCACGAGTGTGGTTATTATTTCAAATATATAACTACAACTATATAAATTTAGCAAAAAATGGTTCAGAGACAAAAAGATATATAAAAATATAAACATACGTAGCTATACTTAGGTGAGTGTCGCTTTTCGGCACTCTAGCAAATATTGTGATTTTTTTGTTATTTGAAACATTTATGTATATCACAACTGTGATACAACACTTACTTACTTACTTCAAAGAATATGTATATATATGTAAATCAATAGCTAAATACGCCAGAGACAGTAAATTTTATCCGCGAGATGGCATAATAAGGCTTTAACGGGGCTGGGATCAAAATTTTATGATGACGATTCAGCCGACATTCTTATGTTACAGTGCAAAAATGGGCGAAATTGGACTACAGCCACGCTTTAGTGGCCAAAAGTCAAGTAGCTGTTCACAAGCAAGGCGGTGTGAGCCGGGGCGTTGTCGTGGTGCACCTTCCAATCGGCTGCGATGTCTTGTCGGACCCGATTGATCATTCGTTTGAGTCTCTTGAGGGCTTCCACGTAAAACCTGGCGTTGACGCTTTGTGCAAGGGGAACAAATTCATAGTGGACGTTGCTTTTGATGTCAGAAAAGGCAATGAGCATCGTTTTCTCTAAGGATTCGCTCATTCTAACGGTCTCCATCAGTGACCTCTTCCCAGTCCCCAAAAAGGTCTGCGAAACACACCACTTCTTTCAAAAGCAACATCTTGATAAGACTGCTTGATCATATTAAACGTCTCTGTTGCAGATTTACCGAGTTTCGCTCAGAATATAATCGCGTACCCTGCCCTTACGAACGCTGCTTTTTCGACTTTCTTCAGTCACAGAAACACGACGCGCGAAAATGTTTGTCTTGACTCTCCAGACGCTCGGTGATAACTGACCATCCGCTCATTCGTTAGCTAGGAGCCCCCTCTACTGAATCCTGTTAAGGCGCACATGTCCTGCCCTGTATTGCTGACTTTTTATCTTTTTTTTGTCAGATCTTATGTAACTGACAAGTTGCAAGACTATAAAATGAAAGGTTATACCTGAACTTAGCTCCTCCTTTTTTACTTTTGTTTTTTATTACTTTTATTGCATTACCTTTTGAATTATTTAACGTAAAATAAACTAATGAACTACATTTTTGTTTGCTGTGTAATAAATACAAACGAATTAATAGTGATATGCTCGGAGTGAATGCCAAGTCTTGACGACTGAGTCTTTCTCCCACCACGAACACCGTACCCAAATTGCGCGAGCTGTAATGAATGTTACAAGAACCTCATCGTCTGGGATAATGGCAGCCATTACCTGTACGAGGACATCAACCATCTGGTCATCGGCACCTTCCCAATTTAGGAACCAAATATTCCAGGTGCATGTCCTTAAGTAATAGTCCTTATTACTATTTTTCAGAAATTAAATTCTTTACATCAATGCAAGTGAAAAAATTATTCGATGTCGTTGACACTCTAATATATATATGTATATAAAGTAACTCTGATCATGCCAGTAATCTAAATCTAACTTATCTAATCTTAAGAGTACCTTACGGCCTGATAAATGCACTTAATATTAGGCATTATTGAATCCAATTTTTTAGAACACTAGTATTAAAGAAGCCAAGATTGTACCAAACCAACTTTAAGACTCTAAGCCGTATTCTCACATGTAATGTAAACATATAAAAATTTTAAATAATTAAATTTGTGTATGGTGAACTATTCCGTTGGTAACGTACTAAATCCCAACTAAATTAACTATTTCTGCAGTTGTGACCTGTTGACTAATACCCTTTCGGATGTTTCGAAGTACATTATACTGGATTTACTTAGCAGATTTTATTAATGACTGGAACTTTGTATGCGAAGCTTCCAATTTTTTGAGTGTCGGATTGACTACAATCTTTGATGTACCTTTTCAGTGTTCCTAGGTTGCAAACATAAAATTTAAATTAATTATTTTGGCATTAAAATTGATAACTAAAAGCATAAGAATGGATGGCCTGTATTCCAAATTAAATAAACCTAAATTCCATACTGTTGCTTTTTGGTACTTTTTACAGTTTTTCGAAATCATTAGCTACTTAGCTGTAACTGACTGTGTGCATATTTATGATATCCTTTTGTTTTTTTGGCAAACTATTTTATTCTTGAATTTTTTGTGATTTTTGAATTTTTAAGTATAATAAAAACATGTGGTTAACGCGGTTTACCCTTTATTAATTTTTATAGACCATTTTGCACTCCTCTCCCTCTACAAAGATACCGTAACCGAGCTGATTTCACACAAATTGATTTTGCTTTATTAGTTTGAGCATTATCCAGTTTTTCTTTCTCAACATGGTGTCACAAACTTTCTTGCCATACTATGCAGATTAAGCATTTTCGGGTGAAAAGTTTTGACAGTATAGCCTTGCCGCCCTTGATGTGAATATTGTTGCCGATGTAAAAACAATTTTAATCATGTTTGTTTTAATTGAACAAGTTTTCAGTTGCATCATACCCGGCAAGTATTGAAATTTTAGTAGGCATTTACATTAGAGGATGCTTTTGTTGTTAATTTTCACGCTGTTCGAAAAATTAGATGAAATGATAGCTCTTTAAGCAAATTCTGGTAGATGACATTTTTCAGGTAAACACCCTCTTAAATGTAATTAAAGAAATTAGATATACGAGCATGAAAGACAACAAGTTGCCGGATAGAAGTTCATATGTTATATATATGTAACCGAATGACATGATTTCCAGATGACTATGCGCGTGGAAAGCGCCGCTTATGTTGAGTTAAGAGAGAACTAAGTATTTGGGCAACCTATTTTGGCTCGATTTCCACTGGCATAATTTAAAAAAAAATAATAATTTTACGCTTAAAATTTACAAATTTCAACTGCTAAAAATCAACTTTAAATTTGATTTCTTAAAGGATAAAATCTCAACAATGCAGATGTTTTTTTTTTTCTGAACAATCTAAATGAAATTATTCCTCTTTTAAAATGCAAACCAATTCTACTTAAAATCTTTGCCAGCAAAAAGTATAATTTAACTATAATTTTTCCTTCTCTGATCCGCATAAATCTTATTTACACTTGATCATTTCGCTGTAAGCGATAGAGTTCACTTGCAAACTATTTATTTATGTAAATATAAGCTTCTGTTATCGCTGTGAAACCTTGCTTCTCCTTTTTATTACATCACCTTCATTTTTCTCAGATGTGCCGTGGAAAAGCTGGGTTCAACCATTTTACAGAATTTTAAAATTTTCACGATTTGCTTCATTTACACAATGGACGTAGGGAGCTGTGGCCCTACAACAAGCTACTACGTACTTGAATTTGCTAATGTATTTGAACCCCTCACCTTACACCATCTGCGAGTTTCCCTCCATACTCTGCCTTAGTCGATTAGTGTTACAATGGTTAAGCAATGACGCAGTAAAATATGTGAATTATTTGACTTTGCTCTTTTTATAGCCACAAACACACTTGTAGACTTCCTCCTACCAAGCGGTGTCTTCCCTTCCACACCATTCTTTGCTGCTCCTTATCCGATGGCAACTCTTATGCTGCCGCCATAGGCGACTTTGGGAAATAGTACTTAACATTATTTTTCCTTTTTACTTGAACGATTAAGCAGAGGAAGTTGCTATTGAGATTTATGCGAACGTAAATTGAGAGCAATGTTTATGCGCAACGCGTACTGTGGTTAAATGACGTTGCGTATACGTAATTATTAATGGCAAGATTGAAATATGTTGTTTTGCTTTGGAAACTACGAAATTCACAAAATTCAATGCAAGGAGATGTTAGGCAGAAATGTGGGGGAGATGCTTAACGGCTTTTATTTTGAATGACTGGCGGAAACGTGGGTGAGCATTGGTCAGACGACGGGCAAAATAGTTAATGCGCATATACATATCTGTATGTGTGGTTAAAAATAGGTTAATCAGAAATTGTGGTTTTATTTATGGTATGCACATTATACAATTGGAATTAATTTATAAGTTAATAAATATTGTATCTTTTCTATTTAAAAATATGTATCTCAATTTTGTTTAAATTTCAATGACCAAGGAAGTCTGTAGAGGTACTCCGCAAGATGGACCGCTTCTATGGTTATTAGTGGTGAATAAACTGCTGGGAACTATTAAGCAAAGCCTATAAGATAGTGCCATATGTGGATAATATTGCCGTCTTAATAACGGGTAGTTGTCTACAGACCATTGGCAGTATTATGAATACCCTTCTCAATATAGCCTTAATTGGGCATCAGAAGCTGGTCTGGGGTTGAACCCGAAGTAATTGGATCTGCTTTTGTTCACACGAAAGCACAAAATTTATCGATGGAGGTTCCCTTCGATAAATGGGACACAATTCTCCCTCAAGGACCGTACCAAGTCTTTGGGGGGTCTTGAACAGCAAATTGCTGTGTTAGCACAATGTGAAAGAAAGAGTACACAATGTGAAAGAAAGAGTGAGGAAGGCTAGCAATACTTCACATGCGTGTACGCAAATGCTCGGTACAACTTGAGGGCTTTCTCCCTCTCTCATGCGCTGGTGCTATGCAAGACGAATTCTGCTCTACGGTGTAGTAGTATTATAAATAGGCAAACGGAAATGTCCAGCCCTATTTCAAGTAAAGTTCCTTCTTATTGAGAAAGCCGCAGAGCTAACCTCTAAGGCATTAACATGACTTCAGAGTTGTCATCTACCTTGATAGCCAATCAGCAATCAGTAACCTCTTATTGCTTATCGGGCAGAAGTATCTTAGGAAGCAAAGTAGAAGTGAAAAATGTTGCCAGAAGCAAGTAGCTTCACTTCTTTTGGGTGCCTGGCCACAAAGCCAACAAGGTCAATGAAAATGTGGACGAATTGGCCAAGAATCATATGAGAAACCCATATATTGTCTGTACGTCCATCTGGACAGAAGCATGGTAAAGAACGAGCTACTTGAGTGCAAATCTACAAAAGTCATGTGCAAAACTGTAGATCAGAAGAACATAAAATTCCTATTGACACT